>SNVD02006295.1:0-24606 GCA_013180625.2 Boswellia sacra
TTATGTATTACTTTCATATCAATTTGTCCATGTTTCTTTGCTATATCCTTGGTATTTTTATGTTTTTGTGTGGTTTTGATGTTTGTAGGAGTTTTGGAGCAACTTGCACAAAAATGGAGTAAAGCCCTTCATTTTCACCTCTGCTAGTCAACCATCTTCTCGGATTTAATTGTATTGATATACAATGAACCCGATGACTATCATATACCGTTGAAAAGCTCTCGAAGTCTACTTTTTGGAGAAATTTACGGTTTATGAATCCAGTCAGTGTACCGAAAGTTGTAATCAAAACAGTGTAAGAAGTGTAGAAATGTAATTCCACACATCACTGTAGCATGTATAATACGGGACACTGTAGCACGTTACTGTAGCAGAGTATTTAAAGACATTTTAGGGTTTTATTTCATAACTTGAAGAGGGGAGAATGTGGTAGAGGCTGCAGCTCTGGAATTCTTTCATCTCTTGGAGTTCTTGAAGGAGAAAGGAAGCTTGGAAAGAGAAAGAACTACAATCCAAAGAGAATTACATCAAATTTGCTAAGTTTTTCCCTTCCCTTTCATTTTCTGGAATGTCTCCATGTTGTATTGTATTTACCACGTTCTTAAACATGTGTAACTGAATCTGAATTGGTTGAGGTGATTTCAAAGCCCCTGATATGGTTTTTGTAAGTTGATTGTGCAAGAAGTTGTTATCCAATTCTCTAATTGAAGTTGCTTGTATTTTCCCATGTCTAATGCTTATGATTGCTTGCTGGATTGTATTTGGGTGGCCAACTGAATATAATCTGGATATTGTCTATTGCTAGACTAGAAATCTTGATCCGTAATTGTCTTGATTTTCTAATCATTAGTAGCAAAATTGTGATCAGAGATTGCAATTGGAGAATATAACCTAAGTTAAATAATCCGAGCTTGTGTGTGTATTGCTGAGATCAACCTGTCTTTCTTTTCGTAATGCATCCATTGAATTAAATTTAGAGAGCTTGTTCTAGGTTGTTTAATGGATAGAGATTAAATAAAGAGCCTGTTTTATTTACAACAAAGTAAGGAAAGATTGGGATAACAGAGCTTGTTGTTTCCCTACGTTTGGATATTTCAATGGTGTAATGAATGACAATTCTATGGTTAATTCCAATTCCCATATCTTGTGCAGAGATGATCCTAACAGGTTACTCTCATTGATTTTTCACGTCCATTTTACTTTTGTGTTTGTATTATTGTGCATTTACATTAATATTTCATTTAGTTAATCCATCAACAAAACCCCCCCTTTTTAGTTTATTGTTGCTGGAAAATAACAAATTCAATTAGAATCAATCCTCGTGGGAACGATATCTTACTTATCACTTTATTACTTGTGCGACTAGTAGACTTGCTAGTTTCGAACGCATCAAGTTTTTGGCGCCGTTGCCGGGGATTGATTATCTAATCGATTTGTTATTTTGTTTTCATTGTTGATTCAAATTTTCTTTGTTTTTCTTTTCTGATTGTTTGTGTTTAGACAACATGGCAGTAAACTTCTATCAATTCAGTAGCGGATTTGAGCCACAAGTACCATTGAGAGTAAATGAGTTAAGCACTCCGAACATTGAACAACAACTTTCTGAGCTAACCTCTCTTGTGGAAAACATGGCTGTAGGAGATATGCAAAATCTTATGAATGTGGGATATATTCTACGATGAAGCATCCAATCGACATGTATCCAACTTTACAAGAAGAATATATGGAACAAGCCAATGCCATGGGTGGATTTCCAGGACAAACGAGGCAATGGTATGATCCTGTCTCTAGCACTTACAATGCTGGATGGGAAGATCAACATAATTTCAGTTACTGGAATCATCAACCAATCACTCCAAATGTGATACCAAATCAGCCACAAGGTTTCAATCAACCTATAGTGCAGCAACCTTTTCAAATGCAACCACCACCAATGCCACATCCAGCACCGCAACCAGCTTCACAAAACTCAAGTATGTCTCTCCAGGACATTGTTAATACACTTGCCACTAATACAATGCAATTCCAGCAGGAAACTGGGGCAAGTATCCAAAACCTGGCAAATCAAATGGGACAATTGGCTACTAGCATGAGCAAAATCGAGGGCCAAGACTCAGAAAAATTATCTTGTCAAACGGTGATCAATCCAAGAGAGAATTCTTGTGCGATAACTTTGCAAAATGAAGAGCAATTAGATGTCCGGCCAAAGAAATCACAAACTGATGAAGGAGATGACACCACTTCCACCATGAACAAAACACTGACTTCTCAGGTAAATCCTATAACTCCCATTCCTCCATATGTTTCTACTCCACTTTTTCCTAGTAGATTTGCAAAATCGAAGGAGGAACAAGAACAAGAAATCCTGGAAACTTCTCACAAAATCGAGGTAAATATACCACTTCTGGATGCTATCGAGCAAGTACCTCATTATACAAAATGTCTCAAGGAGTTATGCACCAGCAAAGAAAAGTTAAAAAGAAATGAGAAAGTAAGTGTGGGGGGAAGATGTTTCAGCTGTATTGCAAAGGAAAATTCCTCCGAAATGCAAAGATCCAGGTACGTTCACCATTGCATGCACCATTGGTAATACTAAGTTTGAAAGAGCTATGTTAGATTTAGGAGCATCTATTAATGTCATGCCATATTCTATTTATGCTTCTTTAAATCTTGGACCTTTTGTTAAAACTGGTATTACCATTCAGTTTGTTGATCATTTTAATGCATATCACAAAAGAGTTGTGGAAGATGTACTTGTGCAGGTGAATCAATTAGTTTTCCTAGCAGACTTCTATGTCCTTAAAATAGAGGATGAGACATCTCGTAATCCAACTCCGATTCTTTTGGGGAGACCATCCTTGAAAAATGCTAAAACCAAGATTGATGTTCATGATGGCATTTTCACCGTGGAGTTTGATGGCAAAGTGATCCATTTCAATATTTTCGAGGCAATGAGGTACTCTAATGACTTACATTCTGTTTTTGCAGTTGACGTTATTGATTATTTGCCACAACAATGTTTTGGGTTAACTCGCAAGAATGGAGTGGATGTTGCTATTAGTGAACACATAAGGATAGAAAGATTCAAAGAGCCAAGAAAGCTGATACAAGTGTCTAAAGAAGTGGAGGAAGCTGTGACAAGCTTGGATGAGACTATAGCTATCATCACAAATAGTATGATGTTTCGTACATTGAATTGCCTTTATCTAATGAGAAACTTCTTCCTTCTGTGATGAAAGCCAATACCTTGAGCTTAAGCTCTTCCGATCAATTTGAAGCATGGATTCTTGGATACAGAATAATCCTTTTACCAGTTAAAAAGAAATGGGCCTTGCACCACTACAAAGAAGAGAAACTCGTCCGAGACTTAGAGATCATAAACCAAAACAGCTATTGGGTGGAGCGATTGTTGACATCCAAGGCCCAGCCATATGCATGCACCAATTCTTGTTGGAAAAAGGATCCAAGCCCACTAGAGAAGCACAGCGGAGATTGGACCCTGCCATGATGGAACCAACGTCGGGCTGAGGACGTTAAACCAAGCGCTTATTGGGAGGCAAACCAATGTTTTTGAAAAAAAAAAAAAGAAAGAAAGAAAAATAAAATGAGGTAATAATGATCGATTTTTGTGTCTCGAGGAGATTCCTTTCATAGGCCATCAATTGATCAGGTTTTATCTCTCTTTGCCATCTGTCTCATTTGTTTTTATATTTTTTTTACTTGTTTTTGACTTTTATTTGTTATTGTGTTGTTCTCTTTATGTGTCTTTAGTTTCGTTTCAGCTCTTTTCTTTTCCTTTCTTTTGTTTAAATTTGATTACTCTGTGCTTTGAGCTCAGTTGTGCAGCAGCTTGTGGAAACATTCAAACGGGAGTTGAAGCCCTTGTTCGAAGGTTTGAAACGTGCATATCTGGGAGAAGAACAAACTCAATCGCATTATCGGTAATATCTCTCCTTTTCGTCTCTTCAATGGATGTTGATATCTTTCTATCGAACCTTCGTAAATATTTCCCTTCACTTCCTCAAAATGCTGTGTTTAAAATTTATAAAGTACGGATGACTAGACTTTGGGCATTGATGCTCCTAAATGTGCTGCTGATATCCGATGGCTTATCGAAGCCAAGGTGAGATTGTCCGGTGAGCCGGACATTAATCTCGCAAAATACATGCCTGGTCTAGGAAAAAGCTACTACGCCAAGAGGCGAAGAGCGAAAAGGTTACAAGTATGTTATAAATGTGCCAGATGGAATTGTAACCAGACTTGTCGTTCATTAGGTTTTGCGTCCAGGAATAGAGAAGATAAACTTTCATTATTAAGAATGGTTTGAGTAATGAGTCGCTGGATAATGTTTTGTTAACTCTCGAGTCACATTCTTGTGGACTTGTTCAGCGTGAATTGCTTAATCTTGGACACAATTTCGTGATGAATTGCAGTGTTATAGTCTAGGGAATCTGACTAAAAACGACCCTGTTTGCCAGTTTATAAGAAAACTTGATGGGAAGCAAATCCTCGACTCATAGAAGGCGTTTCAGCCATTACTGGACGTAAAACCATAGAAGATGTGACCACAATCACAACTACTTGTTATTTGAATGTGTTTTGTTGTTGTCGAATTTTATTTCTTCTTGTTTCGTTTGATCTGATATCATGTTTGTTTTTTGTGTTGTTGTTGTTTGTGTGATTTTGGTTTGTTTTAATTTCAGTTTTCTTTTGACAACCTATGACTAACTACCCCATGTCTACACACACGTGGAGACGAGTGTGAGGTTTGTCAACCTTCGCCGAAAGTATATCTCTACTTTTCATGCTTGTTCACGGGGGAGATAATTGGCGGACAGTTTTGTCAAACCCACGAAAGTGTATTTCCATTTTCATGCTCACGTGGGAGACAAGTGTGTAGGTTTGTCAAACCTCGCCGAAAGCATATCTCATTTTTTCAAATCTTGGGGCGATAAATCTTCATCGAGCAACCCCCACCGAAAGTATGTCCCCATGTGTCAAAATTTGAGAGTTTTATGGGTGTATATATACATTCTGCATATTTTCATATGTCATTCCATAACCTGTCTTGCATTGAAAAGCATAATATCTAACGTATCATACACAAGATTAGAGCACTTGTAGAAATGGAGAAAACACCAATTCGGCGATTCCGCAATATATGCGTATTTTGCGTATCGCAATTTGGTAAAGATGGAGAGTTTACCACAGCAGCTCTTGATCTTGGCAGGACATTAGCTGCGAGGGGTATTCATTTGATTTATGGAGGGGGTAGTCTTGGGTTAATGGGGTGTGTGTCGACAGCTGCATCCCTAGGATGGAGTAAAGTTCTCGGCATTATCCCTAAACCATTAGCTGTACGAGATATCGTAGGCAACACAATCGGGGAAGAGTTACAGGTCTCTAGTATGCATGAGCGTATTGCACATATGGTTGTTAAGTCCGATGCATTTATAGCTTTGCCGGGTGGTTAGGGTACATTAGAGGAGATATTTCAAATCACCTCTTGGGCACAGCTAAACATCCATCGGAAACCCATTGGTTTGTTAAATGTTAATAATTTTTTTGATGGTTTGTTGTCCTTTCTTGATCAAGCTGTAGAAAAAAATTTTATTTCACCGTCAGCAAGGCAAATGCTGGTTACAGCTTCAACTGCAGGAGAGTTAATTGACAAACTACAAGAATTCGTCTATTCCCCTGATCCCACAATGGCTCGGATAAATTGGTTTGGAGAAGGCAACAAAAGGCGTCAACTGGATTTAACCCTCCATCTGTAATCTCTATTTGCTTGTTTGCTTCGTTTTTGTTTGCTTTCTTTTTAGTGTGTTTATTTGAGATTTTTCATGTCGTTTCTTTTGAGCTTTTTTCAGGTTATTTCTTTCGTCCCAGGTAATATTTTCTAATCTCGGTTTTTAGAGTGGTGGCTTAAAAAGTTCAAGTTCTCTTGAAACGCATTCTTGATCTCTTCAATCCATAATGGCTGAATAAGGAGGCTAACTTCTAAACTTTGTAGACCCATTCTAACTAACTTGTTTTTGTTTGCTGACTTTTTGAACTTTGTTATTTTATGAGTGAGTTTAGTTTTGCGTAATTTAGAGTTGTTATGTGTTTTTATCTTTATCAGTTTCGATTCAAAAAAAACAATTGTGGAAAAACCTGAGCATGGCAGAATATGGGGTTTTCTTAACTCTTGAAACGCATTCTCTCTCAATAAATCTGGAGTTTGTTTATGTCATGTTGTTTGAAGTGTCTTGTTTCTTGTTTTGTTCTTTCATAATAAAGGTATATAGGCTGGAAACCTTAAGTCTGCGGGCTACTGGTCCTAAGGATTGTTGAAATATACAATCTTGACTCAGGTGTAACAACGCCACGTACCTCTTTTCTTGCATTTTGTGGGTCGATGAAAGATAATGATTGAATTAAGAATAACTCTTGGAAAATGATAAATGATGCATGGATCTGTTTGCTTGAAATGATTATTGGTTTTCGCTTTGCTTTTGATTCCTTGCGCAACATTGAGCACTGAGCTATTATCACTGAGTTATTGGTTCACTTAGAGAAAGTTTATGTAATTTAAATGTTTCTTCAGATTTCAATGAATTCTAGAACTTGTTTGATGGTCACTCAAGGCGAAATCCTGGCTGTGCAACATTGGGGAAATGATTTAGGCCATCTTTGGACCGTTTGAGCCTTAATAGCCAACCTTGACAGAAATTGATCCCTAGTTACCCCTTTGAGCCTCTGTAATCTTATTTCTTTGTTACTCACTAGAAAAGGATTTGCCTAACCTAAAATGATTTTGTTTCCAAACAGTTATCCTTACCCTAGAGCATGTAGATCATTCACAATAAATTCTAAGAAGAGCTATGTTCTGGTTTTGGAGTTAGAGAGTTGGGATGTATCATGAGCAATACAAGTGAGTTCCATTGTGTTTGGAAAAAAAAAAAAGAAAATAGAAAAAAAAGCCATCTTACTTCGTCCACGTACTTACACATTTGAGGACATGTGTTTGTTTGTTAAGTGTGGGGGAGGGGAAGTGTAATAAAAAAAAGAAAAAAAAGAAAAAAGAAGAAAAAAAAAGAACAAAAGAAGAAGAATAAGAGATCTATACCCTTAATGTTCTTAAAAAGAATGAAACAACAAAGTGTGGGGGTGTAGTTTTCTTTTTGTTTTCTGAAAAAAAAAAAAAGATTGAGTGTTCTAAATAAGTTTGGGGGTGTAACCTGGTGAATTGAAATGAAGTTGTGTTATAGGGTTGAGCTCTACATAGTCTGAATGATTTATGTGTTTGTGGGTGATTTGAGCCAAATTATTATCCTTTATCATACCTTCACCCAAGCCAAACGTTACAAGCTTAATAAAGTCCTTCTTGATCCTTTGTGTTGTGCATGTCTACATTAGTGGAGAGTGACTTGAAAAGCAGGCCTATGGAGTTCATTTATACACACATCTTCAATATTAAATATGATTCATTTTATGCATAAACTCATCCGGGTTACAAGTGATTAGGTGAGAATGGCTCTACACACACACACTTGAGGAATTGAAGTGAAGCGAAAATAATATTTGAGATAAAATTGTTGATCAAGTGCATTATTTTGAGTTTTCCTTGGGTTATAATTAAGTACAATCTTTGAGGCCTATTTGCAAGTTGAAGCATTTGTGTGTTTTAATTTTTCTTTGATTCTGTTTCGGTTTAGTTTTGTTTCGTATCATTTTAGTTGCTCGAGGACTAGCAAAGTCTAAGTGTGGGGAATTTGATAGGTGTCTATTTATGTATTACTTTTATATCAATTCGTCCATGTTTCTTTGCTATATTCCTTGTATTTTTATGTTTTTGTGTGGTTTTGATGTTTGTAGGAGTTTTGGAGCAACTTGCACAAAAAATGGAGTAAAACCCTACATTTTGACCTCTGCTAGTCAACCATCTTCTCGGATTTAATTGTATTGATATACAATGAACCCGATGACATATCATATACCGTTGAAAATCTCTCGAAGTCTACTTTTTGGAGAAATTTACGGTTTATGAATCCATTCAGTGTACCGAAAGTTGTAATCAAAACAGTGTGAGAAGTGTAGAAATGTAATTCCACACATCACTGAGCATGTATAATACGGGACACTGTAGCACGTTACTGTAGCAGAGTATTTAAACACATTTTAGGGTTTTATTTCATAACTTGAAGAGGGGAGAACGTGGTAGAGGCTGCTGCTCTTGAATTCTTTCATCTCTTGGAGTTCTTGAAGGAGAAAGGAAGCTTGAAAGAGGAAGAACTACAATCCAAAGAGAATTACATCAAATTTGCTAAGTTTTTCCCTTCCCTTTCATTTTCTGGAATGTCTCCATGTTGTATTGTATTTACCACGTTCTTAAACATGTGTAACTAAATCTGAATTGGTTGAGGGTGATTTCAAAGCCCCTGATATGGTTTTCGTGAGTTGATTGTGCAAGATATTGTTATCCAAGTCTCTAATTGAAGTTGCTTGTATTCTCCCATATTTAATGCTTATGATTGCTTGCTGATTGTATTTGAGTGGCCAACTGAATATAATCTGGATATTGTCTATTGCTAGACTAGAAATCTTGATCCGTAATTGTCTTGAATTTCTATTCATTAGTAGCAAAATTGTGATCAGAGATTGCAATTGGAGAATATAACCTAAGTTAAATAATCCGAGCTTGTGTGTTTATTGCTGAGATCAACCTGTCTTTCTTTTCGTAATGCATCCATTGAATTAAATTTAGAGAGCTTGTTCTAGGTTGTTTAATGGATAGAAATTAAATAAAGAGCTTGTTTTATTTAACAACAAAGTAAGGAAAGATTGGGGTAACAGAGCTTGTTGTTATCTACGTTGATAACTTCAATGCTGTAATTGGATGACAATTCTATGTTAATTCACAAATTCATATCTTGTGGCAGAGAAAGAACCCTTAACCAAGTGTCTCTCATTGATTTTTCACTCCATTTTACTTTGTGTTGTATTATTGTGCATTTACATTAATATTTCATTTAGTTAATCCATCAACAAAACCCCCCCTTTTTAGTTTATTGTTGCTGGAAAATAACAAATTCAATTAGAATCAATCCTCGTGGGAACGATATCTTACTCATCACTTTATTACTTGTGCGACTAGTATACTTGCTAGTTTCGAACGCATCACACATTGAGGACAATGTGTTGTTTAAGTGTGGGGGAGGGGAAGTGTAATAAAAAAAAAAAGAGAGAACAAAAGAAGAAGAATAAGAGATCTATACCCTTAAGTATTCTTAAAAAGAAAGAAACAACAAAGTGTGGGGGTGTAGTTTTCTTTTGTTTTCTGCAAAAAAAAAAAAAAAAGATTGAGTGTTCTAAATAAGTTTGGAGGAGTAACCTGGTGAATTGAAATAAAGTTGTGTTATAGGGTTGAGCTCTACATAGTCTTGAATGATTTATGTGTTTGTGGGTGATTTGAGCCAAATTACTATCCTTTATCATACCTTCACCCGAGCCAAACGTTACAAGCTTAATAAAGCCCTACTTGATCTTTGGTGTTGTGCTTGTCTACATTAGTGGAGAGTGACTTGAAAAGCAAGCCTATGGAGTTCATTTATACACACATTTTCACTATTAAATATGATTCATTTTTATGCATAAACTCATCCGGGTTACAAGTGATTAGGTGAGAATGGCTCTACACACACACACTTGAGGAATTGAAGTGAAGCGAAACTAATTTTTGATATAAAATTCTTGATCAAGTGTATTATTTTGAAGTATTCCTTGGGTTATAATTAAGTACAATCTTTGAGGCCTATTTGCAAGTTGAAGCATTTGTGTGTTTTAATTTTTCTATGATTCTGTTTCGGTTTAGTTTTGTTTCACATCGTTGTAATTGCTCGAGGACTAGCAAAGTCTAAGTGTGGGGGAATTTGATAGGTGTTTATTTATGTATTACTTTCATATCAATTCGTCCATGTTTCTTTGCTATATTCCTTGGTATTTTTATGTTTTTTTGTGGTTTTGATGGTTGTAGGAGTTTTGGAGCAACTTGCACAAAAATGGAGTAAAACCCTTCATTTTCACCTCTGCTAATTAGCCAATTTCTTGGAGTTGATTGTATCGATATACAATTAAACGGATAACATGCTATATACCATTGAAAAGCTCTCGAAGTCTATTTTCTGGAGAAATTTACGGTTCACGAATTTATGCAGTGTACCGAAAGTTGTGATAAAAATGGTATGAGAAGTGTATATTTGTAATTCCATATATCACTGTAGCATGTTATTAAATACGGGGAACTGTAGCAAGTTACTGTAGCAGAGTATATAAACACATTTTAAGGTTTTATTTTCATAACTTGAAGGGGGGAAAACGTGGGAGGAGGCTGCAGCTCTGGAATTCTCTCATCTTTTGGAGTTCTTGAAGGAGAAAGAAAGCTTGGAAAGAGGAAGAACTACAAATCTAAGGAGATTTGCAAAGGATTTGCTAAGTTTCTTCATTTCCCTTTCATTTTCTGGAATGTTTTGTATTGTATTGTATTGACTACGTTTTTGAACATGTGTAACTGAATCTGAATTGGTTGAGGGTGATTTCAAAGCCCTAGATATGGATTTTGTGAGTTGATTGTGTAAGAAATTGTTATCCAATTCTCTAATTGAAGTTGCTTGTATTTTCCCATATCTAATGCTTATGATTGCTTACTGATTGTATTTGGAATGGCCAACTGAATATAATCTGTTGTTGTCTATTGCTAGATTAGAAATCTTGATCCGTAATTGTCATGAATTTCCAATCATTAGTAGCAAAATTGTGATCAGAGATTGCAATTGGAAAATACAACCTAGGTTAAATAATCCGAACCTTGTGTGATTATTGCTTAGATCAACCTATCTTTCTCATCGTAATGCTTCCATTGAATTAAACTTAGAGAGCTTGTTCTAGGTTGTTTAATGGATAGAGATTAAATAAAGAGCTTGTTTTATTTAACAACAAATTAAGAAAAGATTGGGATAACAGAGCTTGTTGTTATCTACGGTTGATAATTTCAATGGTGTAATTGGATGATAACTCTATGTTAATTCACAAATTCATATTTTGTGGCAGAGAATGAACCCTTAACCAAGTGTCTCTCATTGATTTTTCACTCCATTTAATCTTGTGTTGTGTTATTCTTTATTTGCTTCCATATTCAGTTTAGTTAACCATTCAACAAAACCCCCCTATTTTGTTTGTTGTTGCTGGAAAATAACAAATTCAATTAGAATCAATCCTCGTGGGAACGATATCTACTTATTACTTTATTACTTGTGCGACTAGTATACTTGCTAGTTTCGAACGCATCATATTTCTTTTGAGATTTTTCAGGTTATTTCTTTTCACTTTCGCCCCATGTAATATTTTCTAATCTTGCCTTTTAGAGTAGTGGCTTAAAAAGTTAAAGTTCTCTTGAAACGCATTCTAGATCTCTTCAATCCATAATGGCTGAATAAGGAGGTTAACTTTTAAACTTTTTAGACCCATTCTAGCTAACTTGTTTTATTTACTGATTGTTGGATTTTGTTATTTTATTAGTAAGTTTAGTTTTATGTAATTTAGAGTTGTTATGTGTGTTTTTCTTTTTCTTTTTTTGTCTCTATTAGGTCCGATTCAAAAAAAAATTGTGGAAAAACTTGAGAATGGCAGAATATGGGGTTTCTTTAACCCTTGAAACGCATTCTACCTAAATAAATTTGTGGTTTGTTTATTTACTGTTGTTTGAAATGTCTTGTTTCTTATTTTGTTCATTCATAATAAACGTATATAGGCTGAAAACCTTAGGTCTGCGGGCTACTGGTCCTAAGGATTGTTGAAATATGCAATCTTGACTTGGGTCTAGCAACGCCACATACCTCTTTTCTTGCATTTTGTGGGCCGATGATAAGGCAATGATTGAATTGAGAATAACTCTTGAAAAATGATAAATGATGCATAGATCTATGTGCTTGAAATGTTTATTGGTTTTTGCTTTGCCTTTGATTCGGTGCACAACATTGAGCACTGGGCCATTATCATTGAGTTATTTGTTTACTTAGGAGAAGGTTTATGCAATTTAAGTGTTTCTTCAGATTTCAATGAACTCTAGAACTTGTTTGATGGTCACTCGAGGCGAAATCCTAGACTGTGCAACATTAGGGAAATGATTTAGGCCATCTTTGGACCATTTGAGCTTTCATAGCCAACCTTGACTGAAATTGATCCCTAGTTACCCCTTTGAGCATCTTTAAGCCTTGTTACTTGTTAACTCACTAAAATATTTCCTACCCTCAAATGAATTTTTCTTTCCATACAAGTTTATCCCTTACCTATGAGCATGTAGATCATTCACGATTACATTTTGAGCTATGTATGGTTTTGGGAAGTTAAAGGAGGTTGGGTTGTGTCATGAGTAATGAAAGTGAGTTCTATTGTGTTTGTAAAAAAAAAGAAAAAAAAAAGAGAAAACAAACAAAACTCAGTACTTATCTTCCACATGCTTAAACATTGAGGACAATGTGTTGTTTAAGTGTGGAGGAGGGGTAGTAAAAAAAATGAAAAGAAAAAGAAAAGAAAGACAAGAAGAAGAGATCTATACCCTTGAGTGTTCTTAAAAAGAACGAAACAATAAAGTATGGGGGTGTAGTTTCTTTTGTTTAAAAAAAAAAAAAGATCGAGTGTTCTAAATAAGCTTTGGGGAGTCACCCGGTGAATTGAAATAAATTTATGTTATGAGGTTGAGCTCTACATAGTCTTGAATGATTTATGTTGTTTGTGGGTGATTGAGCCAAATTATTATCCTTTATCGTACCTTCACCCAAGCCAAACGTTACAAGCTTAATAAAGCACTACTTGATCCTTAGTGTTGTGCTTGTCTACATTAGTGGAGAGTGACTTGAAAAGCAGGCCTATGGAGTTCATTTATGTGCACATCTTTGCTATTAAATATGATTCATTTTTATGCATAAACTCATCCAGGTTACAAGTGGTTAGGTGTGAATGGCTCTACACACACACACATTTGAGGAATTGAAGTGGAGCGAAACTAATCTTTGAAGATGAAATTCTTCATCAAGTGCATAATTTTGAAATTTTCCTTTGGTTATAATTAAGTACAATCTTTGAGGCCTATTTGCAAGTTAAAGCATTTGTGTGTTTTAAATTTTTTTTCTTTGATTTTGTTTAGATTTAGTTTTGTTTTCATATCTTTAGTTGCTCAAGGACTAGCAAAGTCTAAGTGTGGGGGAATTTGATAGGTGTCTATTTAGATATTATTTTCATATCAATTCGTCTATGTTTCTTTGCTCTATTCCTTGGTATTTTTATGTTTTTATGTGATTTTGATGTTTGTAGGAGTTTTGGAGGAACTCGCACAAAATTGGAGTAAAACCCTTCATTTTCACCTCTGCTAGTCAACCAACTTCTCGAATTTAATTGTATTGATTACGATGAATCAAATAACATACTATATACCATTGGAAAGCTCTAAAAGTCCATTTTCTAGAGAAATTTATGGTTCATGAATCCATTTAGTGTACTGAAAGTTATGATAAAAATGGTGTGAGAAGTGCAGAATTGTAATTTTACAAATCACTGTAGCATGTTATTATTCGGGGCATTGTAGTAGGTTGCTGTAGCAGAATATATAAACATATTTTAGGGTTTTATTTTATAACAAGCAGAAGAAGGAGAACGAATTGGAGGCTGTCTCTCTTGATTTCTCTCATCTCTTAGAGTTCTTGAAGGAGAAGGAGGGCTTGGAAAGATGAAGAACTACGATCCTAAGGAGATTCATCTACGGAGGAGATTTTCAAGGGATTTACTAAGTTCCTTTCCTTTGAACATGTGTAACTAAATCTGATTTGGTTGAGGGTGATTTCAAAGCCCTTGATATGGTTTTTGTGAGTTGATTGTTCAAGAAATTGTTATCTAATTCTCTAATTGAAGTTGCTTGTATTTTTCCATATTCAATGCTTATGATTGCTTACTAATTGTATATGGGTGGCCAACTGAATAGAATCTGATTGTTGTCTATTGCTAGACTAGAAATCTTGATCCGTAATTGTCTTGAATTTCTAATCATTAGTAGCAAAATTGTGATCGGAGATTGCAATTGGAAAATATAACCTAAGTTAAATAATTTGAACCTATGTGGTTATTGCTTAGATCAACATATCTTTCTTATCGTAATGCTTCCATTGAATTAAATTTGGAGAGCTTATTCTAGGTTGTTTAATGGATAGAGATTAAATAAAGAGCTTATTTTATTTAATGACAAAGTAAGGAAAGATTGGGGTAACAGAGCTTGTTGTTATCTACAGTTGCTAATTTCAATATTATAATTGGATGATAATTCTATAATTAATTTGCAAATTCATATATTGTGATAGAGAATGATCCCTTAACCAAGTTTCTCTCATTTATTATTTCTCACTCCATTTAACTTTGTGTTGTGTTATTCTTCATTTGCATTAATATTTCATTTAGTTAATCAATCAACAGAACCCCCCTATTTAGTTTATTGTTGCTATCTAATAATAATTAGAACCTACCCTCGTGGGAACGATATCTTACTTATCACTTTATTACTTGTGCGACTAGTATACTTGCTAGTTTTGAATGCATCATATACATGGCTCAAACTAGCTCCCCACTTCACAGAATCCACCAACAGATACAGAGTTAAAGAGAAATCAGTATAAACACTAAAATTTCATTAAAATTATAATCAAAACCGTTCTCCCTTGAATACATAGCTTTAGGACTTAAATATCTTGGAACAACCCTCCAAGCATAGGTAAAAGATAATAATTAAATGTGTTCAACAATTACGGCTCAACTAATACATTAACCATTAAATTATTGACTAAGACTCATAAATAAACTCAATAGATAATAAAAGCGCAAATAACTAAGTTAGAAAACTCCAATTCCCGAGTAAACTTAATTCTGCATTAATTACAAATCAAATGTGAAGAAATAGTCATAACCTTCTATAGAGAACTCCAAATGACACACCGTAAAATATGTTAGAAAGCTGACTTCAAGATCTTTTACAGACATAAATCCTAAAAATTAATGCTGTCCACATCAGTACAAGTTATTTGTCTAAATTAGACCTCATTCTGGTTCATGTGCACTCTTGATCATTGTAACAATTTACACTCCTTTATGATCTATCATGAAACCCATAGATTGTAACACTCCTGTGTCAAGCTCCCCTGGTTGAGAAAGACTTGACCTCGAGTCTTGGTTATTGTTTTCACCAAGATAAGGGCTAAGGTCAGAGACATTGAATGTGTTGGAAACACCATAATGCTCAGGTAGCTTAACTTTGTAGGCATTCTCTCCAATGCGTTGTAAAACTTTGAATGGTCCATCAGATCTAGGCTTTAACTTGTTATATTTGCCAGGAGGAAACCTTTCCTTTCTAAGGTGTATCCACACTAGATCTCCTTCTTTGAACTCAGCATACTTCCGATGTTAGTTTGCTACAGCTTTATACTTCTCATTTTGCTTCAAAATCTTCTCCCAAACTTGTTCATGCAGCTTCTTGATGTTCTTAGCTCTCTCCTCTGCATCACTACTAAATTGAGTATTGGAAGGAATAGGAGCTAAATCTGAAGGGCTTATTGGATTTTTGCCATAAACAACCTCAAAAGGACTATGACCAGTGGTTTGACTTGATGATCTGTTGTAAGCAAACTCAATTTGCGGTAAAACAAGATCCCATTGTCATAAATTCTTACCAAGATAACTTCTCAGAAGATTTCCCAAGCTTCTGTTGTTGACCTCAGTTTGTCCATCTATTTGAGGATGATGAGATGAACTAAAGTTTAGTGTAGTCCCCAGCTTTTTCCAAAACACCAAAAATGAGATAAGAATTTTGGATCATGATATGAGACTATGGTCTTAGGAATGCCATGCAATTTCACATTCTCCTTGAAGTACAAATCGGTCACATGAGTCGCATCAATTGTCCTGTTACATAGGACAAAATGAGCCATTTTAGAAAATTGATGAACCACCACCATGATTGAATCTTTGTTTCGCTGTGTTCCCATGGATCATTATGAACGGGTAATGGAGTGTACAAACTAGTGTTTTGCCCATGACTTTTTGTCACATAACAAATTGTACACCTCTTCACATGCTTCATCACATCCCTTTCCATCTTTGGCCAATAAAAGTTTTCCATCACAATAGCAACAGTTTTGTCTCTCCCGAAATGTCCGCTAATGCCACTGTCATGTGCTTCATTAATGATTAATTCTCTCAGGGAACATTGAGGAACACACAATTGGTTTATCTTGAATAGATAACCATCCTGCAAAACAAATTGGTTAGATTAAAACTCATTGCATTTACTCCATATTTTACCAAAATCTGGATCATCCTTGTAATGCTCCTTTAAAACCTCAAATCCAACAACATTCACTTGCATAGTGATGCGTTCGAAACTAGCAAGTATACTAGTCGCACAAGTAATAAAGTGATGAGTAAGATATCGTTCCCACGAGGATTGATTCTAATTGAATTTGTTATTCGAAAGCAACAATAAACTAAATGAGGGGGGTTTTTGTTGATTGATTAACTAGATGAAATATTAATGCAAGTAAAGAATAACAAAACAGAAAGTTAAATTTGATGAAAAATCAATGAGAGAAACCTGGTTAAGGGATCCTTCTCTACCACAAGATATGGATTTGCGAATTAATTGTAGAATTGTCATCCAATTACACCATTGAAATTACCAACCGTAGATAACAACAAGCTCTGTTATCCCAATCTTTCCTTACTTTGTTGTTAAACAAAACAGGCTCTTTATTTAATCTCTATCCATTAAACAACCTAGAACAAGCTCTCTAAATTTAATTCAATGGATGCATTACGATAAGAAAGATAGGTTGATCTAAGCAATAAACACACAAGCTCGGATTATTTAACTTAGGTTGTATTCTCCAATTGCAATCTCTGATCACAATTTTGCTACTAAGGATTAGAAATTCAAGACAATTACGGATCAAGATTTCTAGTCTAGCAATAGACAACAACCAGATTATATTCAGTTGGCCATTCGAAATACAATCCAGCAAGCAATCATAAGCATTAGATATAGGAAAATACAAGCAACTTCAATTAGAGAATTGGATAACAACTTCTTGCACAATCAACTTACAAAAACCATATCAGGGGCTTTAAAATCACCCTCAACCAATTCAGATTCAGTTACACACGTTTAAGAACGTGGTAAATGATACCGGATCTTCGAGATATGGCTCTGATGCCAATCTAATACCGGGCTGCTGGATTGTAATAGATCAGGATAGGATCTTCAAGTTGATTATCAACTCAACCAATGGCTGGAGCAAATAAAATGGAACCTAACAAACACTCTTTGAAAGGATAACAAGCTCACCACCAGGGTAAACACCAATGGGATACAGATAATTCACCACCCAAGGATGTAAACCAAGGATACAGGGCTCAAACTAACTCACCACTCTATGGAATCCACCAAGAGATACAAAGTTAAAGAGAAATCAGTATAAGCACTGAAATTTCACTCAAATTCGAATTCCAAACTTCACTCCCTTGAATACACAACTTTAGAACTTAAATAACTTGGAACAATCCTCCAAGCATAGGTAAAAGACAATCTTTAAATGATTTCAACAATTACAGCTCAACTACTACATTGACAACTCATTTATTAACTAAGACTCATAAGTAAACTCATTAGGTCATAAAGGCACAACCAACTAAGCTAGAAATTCAAATTCCAACCAACTAAACTAGAAAATTCAAATTCTAATGTGGACTTTAATACAGCATTCATTATGAACCAACTTTGAAGATATAGTCATAAATTCCTGCAGACAACTCCAAATGACACATTGACAAATGTGTTAGAAAGCTGACTTCAAGATCTTTTACAGCCATAAATCTTGACATTTATTTCTCTGCACAGCAATATCAGTTCTTTTACGAAATTACCCTTCATTCTGGTTCATGTTCACTCTTGACCATTGTAATAATTTGCACCCCTTGATGATCTATCATGAATCCCATGGATTGTAACACTCCTGTGTCAAGCTCCCTTTGTTGAGAAAGACTCGACCTCGAGTCTTGGTTGTTGTTTTCACCAAGATAAGGACTAAGGTCAGAGACATTGAATGTGTTGGAAACACCGTAATGCTCAGGTAGCTCAACTTTGTAAGCATTCTCTTCAATGCGTTGTAAAATTTTGAATGGTCCATCAGCTCTAGGCTTCAACTTAGCATATTTGCCTGGAGGAAACCTTTCTTTTCTAAGGTGTATCCACACTAGATCTCCTTCTTTGAACTCAACATACTTCCGATGTTTGTTTGCTGTAGCTTTATACTTCTCATTTTGTTTCAAAATCTTCTCTCGAACTTGTGCATGCAGCTTCTTGATGTTCTTAGCCCTCTCCTCTACATCACTGCTAAATTGAGTTTTGGAAGGAATAGGAGCTAAATCCAAAGGAATTATTGGATTCTTGCCATAAATAACCTCAAAAGGACTATGACCAGTGGTTTGACTTGATGATCTGTTGTAAGCAAACTCAACTTGGGGTAAAACAAGATCCCATTGCCGTAAATTCTTACCAACATAACTCCTCAGAAGATTTCCTAAGCTTCTGTTGATAACTTCAGTTTGTCCATCTGTTTGAGGATGATGAGATGAACTAAAGGTAAGTGTAGTCCCCAGCTTTTTCCAAAGTGTACGCCAAAAGTGAGATAAGAACTTTGGATCACGATCTGAGACTATAGCCTTAGGAATGCCATGCAATTTCACAATCTCCTTGAAGTACAAATCGGCCACAGGAGTCGCATCATTTGTCTTGTTACAAGGGACAAAATGAGCCATTTTAGAAAATCGGTCAACCACCACCATGATTGAATCTTTGTTTCACTGTGTTCTAGGCAATCCCACCACAAAATCCAAGCTAACATCTTCCCATGGATCATTAGGAACAGGTAATGGAGTGTACAAACCAATGTTCTGCCCATGACTTTTTGCCACATGACAAATTGTACACCTCTTCACGTGCTTCATCACATCCCTTTCCATCTTCGGCCAATAGAAGTTTACCTTCACAATAGCAATAGTTTTGTCTCTCCCAAAATGACCGCTAATGCCACTGCCATGTGCTTCATTAATGATTAATTCTCTCAAGAAACATTGAGGAATACACAATTGGTTTGCCTTGAGTAGATAACCATCCTGCAAAACAAATTGGTTAGATGAAAACTCATTACACTTACTCCATATTTTGCCAAAATCTGGATCATCCTTGTAAAGCTCTTTTAAAACCTCAAACCCAACAACATTCACTTGCATAGAGGTCAACAAAGAATGTCTTCGGCTTAAGGCATCAGCCACCACATTTTGAACTCTAGATTTATGCTTGATGGTAAAGTTGAAGCTTGAAGAAACTCTACCCATCTAGCATGTCGAACATTAAGCTTCTGTTGGCTGTTGATGAACTTCAAAGCTTCATGGTCAGAATATAAGAACGAATGGTTTGGCCAAGAGAACGACTTTCTCCTCTCCCCCCAAAAAAAAAAAAAACCCCCCAAAACACAAATGCTTCAAAGCTCGACAAATAGCATACAACTCTTTGTCATAAGTTTGAGTACTTTTTGCGAGATGCATTCAATTTTTCACTAAAGAAAGCAATTGGTCTGCGTTCTTGGCTAATAACAGTACCAATACCAATATTGGAAGCATCACATTCAACTTCAAAAACCTTGCTGAGATTTGGAAGTGATAAGATAGAAGCTTCTATCATCTTCTTTTTACTCACCAAAAGAGTTGGGACAGCACAAGGACTCCTGCTTTCTCTCACTAACTCTTTAGTGATAAGCTCATTAACCTGCTGATGCGTTCGAAACTAGCAAGTATACTAGTCGCACAAGTAATAAAGTGATAAGTAAGATATCGTTCCTACGAGGATTGATTCTAATTGAATTTGTTATTTCCAGCAACAATAAACTAAACAGGGGGGGATTTTTGTTGAATGCTTTACTAAATGAAATAAGAATGGAAGTAAAGAATAACAAAACAGAAAGTAAATTTGAATGAAAAATCAATGGGAGAAAGCTGGTTAAGGGATCCTTCTCTACCACAAGTTATGGATTTGCGAATTAATTGTAGAATTGTCATCCAATTACACCATTGAAATTATCAACCGTAGATAACAACAAGCTCTGTTATCCCAATCTTTCCTACTTTGTTGTTAAACAAAACAGGCTCTTTATTTAATCTCTATCCATTAAACAACCTAGAACAAGCTCTCTAAATTTACTTCAATGGATGCATTACGATAAGAAAGATAGGTTGATCTAAGCAATAAACACACAAGCTCGGATTATTTAACTTAGGGTGTATTCTCCAATGGCAATCTCTGATCACAATTTTGCTACTAAGGATTAGAAATTCAAGACAATTACGGATCAAGATTTCTAGTATAGCAATAGACAACAACCAGATTATATTCAGTTGGCCATTGGAAATACAATCCAGCAAGCAATCATAAGCATTAGATATAGGAAAATACAAGCAACTTCAATTAGAGAATTGGATAACAACTTCTTGCACAATCAACTTACCAAAACCATATAAGGGGCTTTGAAATCACCCTCAACCAATTCAGATTCAGCTACACATGTTTAAGAACGTGGTAAATACAATACAACATGGAGGCATTCCAGAAAATGAAAGGGAAGGGAAAAACTTAGCAAATTTGATGTAATTCTCTTTGGATTGTAGTTCTTCCTCTTTCCAAGCTTCCTTTCTTCTTCAAGAACTCCAAGAGATGAAAGAATTCCAGAGCTGCAGCCTCCACCACGTTCTCCCCTCTTCAAGTTATGAAAATAAAACCCTAAAATGTGTTTAAATACTTTGCTACAGTAACCTGCTACAGTGTCCCGTATTATACATGCTACAGTGATTTGTGGAATTACATTTCTATACTTCTAACACTGTTTTGATTACAACTTTTGGTACACTGAATGGATTTATAAACCGTAAATTTCTCCAGAAAATAGACTTCGAGAGCTTTCCAACGGTATATAATACGTCATCGGGTTCATTGTATATCAATACAATTAATCCGAGAATATGGTTGACTAGCAGAGGTGAAAATGAAGGGTTTTACTCCATTTTTGTGCAAGTTGCTCCAAAACTCCTACAAACATCAAAACCACACAAAAACATAAAAATACCAAGGAATATAGCAAAGAAACATGGACGAATTGATATGAAAATGATATATAAATCGACACTTATCAAATTCCCCCACACTTAGACTTTGCTAGTCCTCGAGCAACTACGATAATATGAAAAAAAACTAAACCGAAACAGAATCAACAAAAAATTAAAACACACAAATGCTTCATCTTGCAAATAGGCCTCAAAGATTATACTTAATTATAACCCAAGGAAAACTTCAAATAATGCACTTGATCAAGAATTTTATCTCAAAGATTAGTTTCGCTTCATTTCAATTCCTCAAGTGTGTGTGTGTGTAGAGCCATTTTCACCTAATCACTTGTAACTCGGATGAGTTTATGCATAAAAATGAATCATATTTAATATTGAAGATGTGTGTATAAATGAACTCCATAGGCCTGCTTTTCAAGTCACTCTCCACTAATGTAGACATGCACAGCACCAAAGATCAAGTAGGACTTTATTAAGCTTGTAACGTTTGACTTGGGTGAAGGTATGATAAAGGATCTGTCTCTTATACACATCTAGATGTGTATAAGAGACAGACATTAACTACACAATTAAAACGTGCGAGAAAAAAAAAGATTATGTAGAGCTCAACCCTATAACACAACTTCATTTCAATTCACCAGGTTACTCCCCCAAACTTATTTAGAACACTCAATCTTTTTTTTTTTTGCCAGAAAACAAAAGAAAACTACACCCCCACACTTTGTTGTTTCATTCTTTTTAAGAACATTAAGGGTATAGATCTCTTATCTTCTTCTTTTGTTCTTTTTTTTCTTCTTTTTTTCTTTTTTTTTATTACACTTCCCCTCCCCCACACTTAAACAACACATTGTCCTCAATGTGTAAGTACATGGACGATAAGTACAGAATGGCTTTTTTTTTCTTTTTTTTTTCAAACACAATAGAACTCACTTGCATTGCTCATGACACATCCCAACCTCCTCTAACTTCCCAAAACCAGAACATAGCTCAAAATTTAATTGTGAACGATCTACATGCTCATAGGTAAGGGATAAAATGTTTGGAATAAATTCATTTGAGGTTAGGAAATCTTTTAGTGAGTTAACAAAGAAAAAGGCTTACAAAGGCTCAAGGGGGTAACTAGGGATCAATTTCAGTCAAGGTTGGCTATTAAGGCTCAAACGGTCCAAAGCTGGCCTAAATCATTTCCCCAATGTTGCACAGCCTAGGATTTCGCCTTGAGTGACCATCAAACAAGTTCTAGAATTCATTGAAATCTGAAAAAACATTTAAAGTACATAAACTTTCTCTAAGTGAACAAATAACTCAGTGATAATGGCTCGGTTGCTCAAATGTTGTGGCGTTCGAAACTAGCAAGTATACTAGTCGCACAAGTAATAAAGTGATAAGTAAGATATTGTTCCCAAG
This sequence comes from Boswellia sacra, assembly GCA_013180625.2. Classification (NCBI taxonomy): domain Eukaryota; kingdom Viridiplantae; phylum Streptophyta; class Magnoliopsida; order Sapindales; family Burseraceae; genus Boswellia; species Boswellia sacra. The sequence continues at coordinate 22,657 of SNVD02006295.1, forward strand.
AGGATTGATTCTAATTGAATTTGTTATTTTCCAGCAACAATAAACTAAATAAGGGGGGGTTTTGTTGAATGGATTAACTAAATGAAATATTAATGTAAATGCACAATAACACAAAGATATGAATTTGTGAATTAACATAGAATTGTAATCCAATTACAGCATTGAAGTTATTAACCGTAGATAACAACAAGCTCTGTTATCCCAATCTTTCCTTACTTTGTTGTTAAATAAAACAAGCCCTTTATTTAATCTCTATCCATTAAACAACCTAGAACAAGGTCTCTAAGTTTAATTCAATGGAAGCATTACGATGAGAAAGATAGGTTGATCTAAGCAATAATCACATAAGTTCAGATTATTTAACCTAGGTTGTATTTTCCAATTGCAATCTCTGATCACAATTTTGCTACTAATGATTGGAAATTCATGACAATTACGGATCAAGATTTCTAATCCAGCAATAGACAACAACAGATTATATTCAGTTGGCCATTCCAAATACAATCAGTAAGCAATCATAAGCATTAGATATGGGAAAATAGAAGCAACTTCAATTAGAGAATTGGATAACAATTTCTTACACAATCAACTCACAAAATCCATATCAAGGGCTTTGAAATCACCCTCAACCAATTCAGATTTAGTTACACATATTCACTCAGAATAACAAATACAATACAGAGAAATTCCAGAATTGAAAAGGAAAGAAAGAACTTAGCAAATTCTTTGAAATCTTCTTTGTAGATGAATCTTCTTGGAATTGTAGTTCCTCTTCTTTCAAAATCTTCTTTCTCCTTCAAGAACTCCAAGGGATGAGAGAAATCCAGAAAAATGCAGCCTCCTCCCACGTTTTCCCCTCTTCAAGTTATGAAAATAAAACCCTAAAATGTGTTTAAATACTCTACTACAGTAACTTGCTACAGTGTTCCGTATTATACATGCTACAGTGATGTGTGGAATTACATTTCTACACTTCTCACACTGTTTTGATTACAACTTTCGGTACACTGAATGGATTCATAAACCGTAAATTTCTCCAAAAAAGTAGACTTCGAGAGCTTTTCAACGGTATATGATATGTCATCGGGTTCATTGTATATCAATACAATAAAATACGAGAAGATGGTTGACTAGCAGAGGTGAAAATGAAGGGTTTTACTCCATTTTTGTGCAAGTTGCTCCAAAACTCCTACAAACATCAAAACCACACAAAAACATAAAAATACTAAGGAATATAGCAACGAAACATGGACGAATTGATATGAAAATGATATATAAATAGACACTTATCAAATTCCCTCACACTTAAACTTTGCTAGTCCTCGAGCAAGTACAACGATATGAAACAAAACTAAACTGAAACAGAATCAAAGAAAAATAAAACACAAAAATGCTTCAACTTGCAAATAGGCCTCAAAGATTGTACTTAATTATAACCCAAGGAAAACTTCAAAATAATGCACTTGATCAAGAATTTATCTCAAAGATTAGTTTCGCTTCACTTCAATTCCTCAAGTGTGTGTGTGTAGAGCCATTCTCACCTATTCACTTGTAACCCGGATGAGTTTATGCATAAAAATGAATCATATTTAATATTGAAAATGTGTGTATAAATGAACTCCATAGGCCTGCTTTTCAAGTCACTCTCTACTAATGTAGATGACACAGGAGTGTTGCAATCCATGGGATTCATGATAGATCATCAAGGGGTGCAAATTGTTACAATGGTCAGGAGTGCACATGAACCAGAATGAGGGATAATTTCGTAAAAGAACTGGTATTGCTGTGCAGAGAATTAAATGTCAAGATTTGTGGCCATAAAAGATCTTGCAGTCAGCTTTCTAACACATTTGTCAATGTGTCATTTGGAGTTGTCTGCAGGAATCTATGACTATCTCTTCACAGCTGGTTCATAGTTAATGTTGCATTAAAGTCTACTCTAGAATTTGA
>SNVD02006296.1:0-23835 GCA_013180625.2 Boswellia sacra
TCTCAAACAAAGCCTTAGTTTTTGCCTGAAACTAAACCCCATTTTCAGTCACGACATGATGTGGTACTCCAAATCTACATATGATGTTCTTCTTGATGAACTTTATCATCTGCTTTGCCCCTAACTTAGTATAAGACTCAGCTTTTATCCATTTCGTAAAGTAGTCAATCGCCACCACCATATATCGATGCCTATTAGAGGCTGACGGACTTATTTTGCCAACAATGTCGATGCCCTATGCAACAAGGGGCCACAGTGCTATCATCCTTTGTAGCTCCAAAGGTTGTCGATGGATTAAATTTTCATTGATCTGACATTGGTGACACTTTTTCATGAATTAAGCACAGTCTATCTCCATAGTTAGCTAGTAAAAACTTTGTCTCATGATCTTCTTTCCAAGCACTAGCCCATTCATGTGTGGCCGAAATACACCACTATGGATTTCTTCCATAAGTATCCTTACTTCTTTCTCATCAACACACCTCAATTGCATCCCATTTGGCATTCTTTTGTACATCACCCCTTGATGACAAGTAAATTGTTGGGCCAACTTATGTAACACAACCCTATCCTTCTCATTGGCCTCATCAGGCAAACTCCTCTATTCTAAATATTTCTTCAAATCGTAGAACCATGGCTTCTCATCCACTTCGATCTCTATTACATAAGGTTCCAACAAGGACCCATGCTTGTGATATCACTATTGGTCTCACCAATAAGTCCCATGTGCTTACACAAACTGATGCCATCAAAGCTAACGTATCAACCAGCTGATTCTCGCTCCTAGGAAGATGGGTGAAAGTGCATTGCTTGAAACCCTCAATCAATCTTTTGATGTGTTCAAGGTAAGGTTTCAGCTTCCCCTCTTATAGATCCCAATCTTCATTGGCTTGAGAGATGACCAATTTCGAATCTCCCAATACTTTAACTTTGTCAATGCCATTGTAGTCACAACTTCTAAATCGAAGGCACAAGCTTCATATTCAACCATATTATTGGTGGCTCTAAACTCTAACTTCTTGGTGAATGGAATAACTTCTTTAGTCGGTGACACTAGAATAACTCCTATTCTAGCACCATTGCGATTAACTCCTCTGTCAAAGAACATTCTCCATCCCACAACCGAGATTACCCCTAGATGTTCATCTGGGAATTCCAACTCCCACATCAACTAGGTTTATAGCCAAGAATTTCGCCACTATTCTTCCTTTCATAACCTTCTTAGTGACATCTTCAATGTCAAATTCAGATAATTGTACTAGCCATCTTGCTAGCTTCCATACCAATGCTAGTGCCTCATAAAGATACTTCATCAGATCTTTTTTCAAGCAACCTTAATTTTGTAAGACTAAAAATAATGCCTCAATTTCTTTGAAAGCCAAGCCTTGGCCAAGCACGTTTTCTCTATGTAGCTATACTTCATCTCGTATTGTAGAAACTTCTTGTCGAGGGAATAAATAGCGTGCTTTACACCCTTCTCATCTTCTTGTGCCAGCATAGCACCAATAGCCTTCTCTTCAAGAGCCAAGTAAAGAATCAAATTCTTCATACGTTTCAGTAGTCTCAAAATTGATAGATTCTGGAAGTACTTCTTAATCCTCTTAAATATTTATTGGCACTGTTCATTCCACTCTATTGGCTGATCCTTCATCAAAAGCCCAAAGATCGATGTACAAACAAATGTCAATTTAGCGATAAACTGACAGATGTACTGGATCTTTCACAAAAATCCTCGAACTTCTTTTTCATTCTTAGGTGACAACATCTCCGTAATGGCCTTCACCTTGTCTACATCTTCTTCTATCCCTTTCTTGCCAATTACAAACCCTAGTAACTTCCCCGAGGTAACTTCGAAGATACACTTTTTTGGATTTAACTGCAGCTTGTATTTCTTCATCCTTTCTAGGAATCTATCTAAGGCTTCAAAATTATCCTCTCGAGTCTCGAATTTCGCCATTGATAAGTGTCTATTTATATATCATTTTCATATCAATTCGTCCATGTTTCTTTGCTATATTCCTTGGTATTTTTATGTTTTTGTGTGGTTTTGATGTTTGTAGGAGTTTTGGAGCAACTTGCACAAAATGGAGTAAAACCCTTCATTTTCACCTCTGCTAGTCAACCATCTTCTCGGATTTAATTGTATTGATATACAATGAACCCGAGGACATATCATATACCGTTGGAAAGCTCTCGAAGTCTATTTTCTGGAGAAATTTACGGTTTATAAATCCATTCAGTGTACCAAAAGTTGTAATCAAAACAGTGTGAGAAGTATAGAAATGTAATTCCACAAATCCCTGTAGCATGTATAATACGGGACACTGTAGCAGGTTACTGTAGCAGAGTATTTAAACACATTTTAGGGTTTTATTTTCATAACTTGAAGAGGGGAAAACGTGGGAGGAGGCTGTATTTCTGGATTTCTCTCATCCCTTGGAGTTCTTGAAGGAGAAAGAAGATTTTGAAAGAGGAGGAACTACAATTCCAAGAAGATTCATCTGCAAAGAAGATTTTCAAAGAATTTGCTAAGTTCTTTCTTTCCTTTTCAATTCTGGAATTTCTCTGTATTGTATTTGTTATTCTGATTGAATATTTGTAACTAAATCTGAATTGGTTGAGGGTGATTTCAAAGCCCTTGATATGGATTTTGTGAGTTGATTGTATAAGAAATTGTTATCCAATTCTCTAATTGAAGTTGCTTGTATTTTCCCATATCAAATGCTTATGATTGCTTACTGATTGTATTTGGAATGGCTAACTGAATATAATCTGTTGTTGTCTATTGCTAGATTAGAAATCTTGATCCGTAATTGTCATGAATTTTCAATCATTAGTAGCAAAATTGTGATCAGAGATTGCAATTGGAAAATACAACCTAGGTTAAATAATCCGAACTTGTGTGATTATTGCTTAGATCAACCTATCTTTCTCATCGTAATGCTTCTATTGAATTAACTTAGAGAGCTTGTTCTAGGTTGTTTAATGGATAGAGATTAAATAAAGAGCTTGTTTTATTTAACAACAAAGTAAGGAAAGATTGGGATAACAGAGCTTGTTGTTATCTACGGTTGATAACTTCAATGCTGTACTTGGATTACAATTCTATGTTAATTCACAAATTCATATCTTGTGGCAGAGAATGAACTCTTAACCAAGTGTCTCTCATTGATTTTTCACTCCATTTAACTTTGCTTTGTGCTATTCTTCATTTGCTTTCGTATTAAGTTTAGTTAATCAATCAACAAAACCCCCCCTGTTTAGTTTATTATTGCTGGAAAATAACAAATTCAATTAGAATCAATCCTTGTGGGAACGATATCTATTTATCACTTTATTACTTGTACGACTAGTATACTTGCTAGTTTCGAACGCATCAGCCATCATGTCATCCGCATAAACTTCTATCTCCTTATGCATCATGTCATAAAATAGTGTTGTTGCCATTCATTAGTAGGTTGCCATTGCATTCTTTAATCTGAAGGGCATCACTTTGCAGCAATAAGTTCCCCATTCTATAAGTAGCTGATATGAGCACTTGTAGTAATACTCTATATTGGAACATAGAGCACTATGCAGTCTAAAAAAATGCTATAAGTAACGTGATTAGTGATTAGGGCAGTGGAGAAAAGAGGACTTCATGAGGCACATTTCATATGTTTTGAAGAAATTCAAATTTCAAATGGAAGGCTGACATAATTGACATGAAATTCGGTGGACTGACACAGGGAAGAAAAATCAACTCATATGAGTACCGCATGATATTTTATCCATATCTTGAGATAGAGATATCAAAATGCTTTGATTTTTAATGTTTTGGAAAGATAATTAAAATATTCATATCTTTTATGTTTTGAAGAAATTCAAATTTTAAACGAAAGACTGACAGAATTATCACTCAATTTGGTGGATTGACATCGAGAAGAAAAATCAACTCATATGCGCACTGAATGATGTTTTGGCCATATCTTAAGATAAAGATATCCAAATTCTTTGATTCTTAATGTTTTGGAAATTTTATTCAAATATGCAGATCATTTATGTTTTGAAGAAATTCAAATTTCAAACGGAATGCTGACAGAATTATCATTCATTCGTTGGACTGACACAAGGAAGAAAAATCAAGTTGCATGAGCACTGAATGGTTTTTTAGTCATATCTTGAGCTACCGATATTTACATGACTTGATTCTTGATGCGTTGGAAAGCTTATTCAAATATACAGATCTTTTATGTTTTCATGTTAGATTTTGCAAATTTCAAACGATAAAATTGACAAAAATGGGAGCACCAAAATAGGTTTTATGGTAGGCAGAAAATTTAGAGGATGGTGTCTTCACTTGATGTAAGTTCATCCTATTTGCCCATAGAAAGGAGCCCTTCTGTCAATGCCATTCAAGTACGAGCAGAGAAGCTATTATTATCAAGTACAAAAAATAAGAGATATAATAAAGTCTAGAGAGGTTTATATTCTTTATCTACTCATTTGAAGCGATTTATACTTTATTGTAAAAAATTACTTTGTTTGGTATGATGGTGAGAGTGAGGAATCTCTGTAAAGGATAACGTTATCCTGTTGAGAGAAACTTGTCCTTGGTGAGGTTGTTCACAAGAAGAACTCTTGTGTGGGTTATCAAGAGTTGAATGGAAATTTTCCTGCTGAGGTTGGTGCGTTCAAACAAGAAGAACTTGGTGTGGTGTTATCAAGGGTTGAAGGAAGTTACCTTGGATGAGGTGTTCATCAAGAAGAACTCTTGGTGTGGTGTTATCAAGAGTTGAAGGAAAAAGTCTTGGTGATGTTGTTCATCAAGCAAGTTGTAAAGATTTCTACAACTTAGTGGAAAGCTTAGTCGTGGAGCTAGGAGTCCGTGGACGTAGGCAAGGTTTGTCGAACCACGTAAATTGAGTTTGCACTCTCTCTATCCCTATCTCTTTATATTTAGTTGCACTTGTGATTGTTCTTTATTGCTATTCTCTTGATTGTATTCTATTTTCATCTTCTTCACACTTTTTATTTCAATGTAAAGAGTTAAATAATTTTATTACTTTCAAGAAAAGTTTCTAAATTCGTTTTATAAAAAAAACCCAATTCACCCCCCCCTCTTGGCTTGCCATACCTAGGTGGTCACACAGTGGTATCAGAGACAGGTTGCTCATTTTTTTTTAAATCTTAAATCCGATTTTTGAGTATGGCTATTTGTAATTCAACTTCATATGTTGAGGGACTTTCTATCTCTAGACCTCCATTTTTTAATGGAAGTGATTACTCTTATTTGAAAACTAGAATGAGTATTTTTTTGAAATCTTTTGATTATGATTTATGGTCTATTGTTTTGGAAGGACCTTTTGTTCCTACCAAAATTGAAAATGGAGAAAGCATGCTTAAAGAACCTAAAGAGTTTAGTGAAGATGATAAAAGAAATTGAGTTTGAATGCTAAAGCTATGAATGTGTTGTATGGTGCTCTAGATAGAAATGAGTTTAATAGAATATCTACTTGTTCTACGGCACAAGAAATATGTGCACACACGTGAAGTAACTCATGAAGGACAAAAAACAAAAAAAACTACGTTCAAAGTTTAAAAGAATCCAAAATTAGTAATGCTAGTTCATAGATGATGATTTTAAGATGAAATCGGATGAATCAATTTCTGAAATGTTTACTAGATTTACGGATATTATTAATGTTTGAAATCTCTTGGTAAATCTTATTCTAATGTTGAAATGGTGAGAAAGATTCTTAGGTGTCTACCAAAATCTTGGGAGCCAAAGGTGACGGCAATTCAAGAAGAAAAGGACCTCACCAAACTACCATTAGAAGAACTTATGGGTTCTCTCATGACTCATGAAATCACCTTGAAGGAGAATGAAGAAGATTTCAAGAAAAAGAAAAATATCGCTTTCAAATCTTCAACAAAAGAAGATGATGAGTACGACGATGAAGGAGACGATGAAGATCTTGCATTCATCACAAGAAAGCTAAAAAGGATGATTAGAAGAAACCAAGGATTCAAGAAGAATTCTAGAAGGGAGTACAAAGGGTAAAGCTCAAAGCAAGATAAGAAAAATGATCAAGTCATTTGCTATGAGTGCAAGAAACCGAGACATGTAAAGATGAATTGTCCTTACTTCAAGAGTCAAAACAAGAAATCCAAAGCAATGGAAGCCACAAATTGGGATGATAGTGAAGCTAGCTCCACTGAAGAAGAAGATTGCGAAGTGGCAAACATATGCTTCATGGCTTTAAGTGAAGATGAGGTAAGTATTCTAAACTATAATACTAAACTTTCATATGATGAATTACTTGAAGCCTTCCAAAATTTACATGTGCAAGTTGATAAGCAAAATTCAAAAATCAATGCTTTCAAAAAGAAGTCAAAAATCATGTTATCTCAATTAGAAGAGTTGGTAGAAATAAATGAAGCTTTAGAAAATGAAAATGAAATTTTAAAGCAAAACGATTTTGAAAGTTTGGAAAATCAAATACATTTATTAAAAACTGAAAATGAGATTTTAAAACAAAAGGATTTTGATAAATTAGAGAAAGAAAATGTTATTTTGAAAAAGGAAAATAATGACTTAAGAAATATTGTTGATAGTTTTACAAAAAGCACAAAAAATTTGAATTCTATGTTACAAAACCAAAGGTGTGTTTTTGATAAAAGAGGTTTAGGATATAAACTCATAAAAATCAAAAGTATTTTAAAAATTATTTTGCTCATGCATCTTCTAGGAATAATCCTAATCATTCATGTACTTATTGTGGAAGAAAAGGACATGAAGTGTATTCTTGCTATATTAAGAGAAATCCTAATTTGAAACATATATGGGTTCTAAAAAGTACCATAACTAACCCCCAAGGACCCAAAAACTTTTGGGTACCAAAAAGTTACTCCTTGAATGTTGATTATAAAGACAAAGGAGTGGCAAACACAAGTGGTACTTAGATAGTGGATGCTCAAGGCATATGACCGGAGAAGTGGTCACCAAATTCTCAGATTAATCATGAAGAAAGGAGGATAGTGACCTTCGGTGATGATGCCAAAGGAAGGGTAATCGGACATGGTGATATTGGTAACCCTTCTTCACCTATTATAAAAGATGTTTTGCTTGTTCATGGTTTGAAACATGATTTGATTAGCATTAGTCAATTGTGTGATAAGGGTTATTTTGTTGCTTTTGAGCCTAATAGATGTGTGATTAAGGATGTTAGTAACAATAAGACATTATTTGTTGGTAATAGATGTGGTAATATTTATACAATTGATATTGATGTTAATGATCATGTAGAAAATTGTTTTATTGTTAATCATGATGCTTGGTTATGGCATAGAAGGTTAGGTCATGCTAGCATGGACACAATTTCAAAATTTTCTAAAAACAATTTAGTTGATGGTCTTCCAAAAATAAAATTTGAAAAGGATAAGATTTGTGATGCTTGTCAATTTAGAAAACAAGTGAGAACTTCTTTTAAACAAAGAAATTTATTTCAACAAATAAACCTCTACAATTACTTCATTTGGATTTATTTGGAACATCAAGAACTCAAAGCCTTGGTGGAAAGTATTATGTTTTTGTTATTGTGGATGATTATTCAAGATTCACTTGAGTATTATTCTTGAATACTAAAAATGAGGCCACACAAGCTTTTTTAAAATTTGCAAAAAGAGTCCAAAATCAAAAAGGTTATTCTATTGTGTCCATTATGAGTGATCATGGTGATGAAGTAGACAATGTTGCATTTGAAAATCTTTGTGATGAAAATGGTTTTGAGCATAATTTGTTCTCACCTAGAACTCCACAACAAAATGGTGTTGTTGAAAGGAAAAATAGGACTATCCAAGAAATGGCTAGGACCATGTTACTTGAAAATAAATTTGCCAAAATATTTTATGGGCCGAAGCCCGTTAAGTCCGCACAGGCTTTATATCAATAGAGGTACATAATGGAGAAGCTTTAATAAAGAACACACTCCTTATAAGGAACTGTTGGATAAGGTAAGAAAACTACACAAATTGGATTTTGAAAAGTTTTGGGATGTTAAAATGTTTATTTTAAAACACCAAGGATAACCCTGGGAAAATTTGATGCAAAACGCCGATGTTGGAATTTTTGTTGGCCTACTCCAACCATCAGTAAAGCATATAGAGTTTTTAACAAAAAGACTCTACTATGAAGGAATCTATGCATGTTGAATTTGATGAAACTAATGTTATTTCTTCAAAGAATTTAGATGATGATATTGTTGAGGTAGAAAGGTAAATCAAGGAATCAAAGCTTGATGAAAAAAGCCGAGATGAATTGCAACTTCAACAAGAAAAGCTTGTGGAAGTAAATAATTCTTCCCAAGAATTACCAAAGGAATAGAGGTATACAAAAGCTCACCCTAAAGATCTCATTATTGGTGAACCATCACAAGGTATGAAAACTAGATCTTCTTGTAAGAACTTTTGTAATCATTTTGCTTTTGTCTCTCAATTTGAACCAAAATCTTTTAAAGAAGCCGAAAATGACGAAAGTTGGATTTTGGCTATGCAAGAAGAATTGAATCAATTTGAGAGAAATCAAGTTTGGGAATTAGTCCTTAGACCCAAAAATCATTCTATTATAGGCACTAAACGGATTTTTAGAAATAAAGTAGATGAAAATGGCACCATTATTAGAAACAAAGCTAGACTTGTTGCTCAAGGATACAATCAAGAAGAAGGTATTGATTATGAGGAAACCTTTACACCGGTTGCTAGATTAGAATCAATTAGAATGTTGTGTGCATTTGCATGTTATAAAAATTTTACGTTATATCAAATGGATGTCAAAAGTGCATTTTTAAATGGTTACATTTTGGAGGAAGTATATGTAGAGCAACCTCTTGGTTTTCAAAATCATGATTTTCCAAACCATGTTTTCAAACTCAAAAAGGCACTTTATGGCTTGAAACAAGCACCAAGAGCATGGTATGATAGATTGAGAAAATTTCTCATTGATAATGGTTTCGAAATGAAAAAAGTTGATACTACTCTTTTTGTTAAAACAAAAAAATGATGATTTATTAATTGTTCAAATCTATGTTGATGATATTATATTTGGTGCTACTAATATTTCTATGTGTGAAGAATTTTCCAAGTGTATGCAACAAGAATTTGAAATGAGCTTAATGGGAGAATTAAAATTCTTCCTTGGACTTCAAATCAAGCAATCAATAGATGGGATCTTCATTAATCAAGCTAAATACACAAGAGATCTTCTCAAGAAGTTCGGCATGGATAATTCAAGGACATATAACACACCTATGGGTACATTAACCAAGCTTGACAAAGATGAGAAAGGAAAAGATGATGAGGTAACAAAATATCGAGGTATGATTGGCTCTCTTTTGTATTTAACTGCTAGTAGACCTGATATTATGTTTAGTGTGTGTATGTGTGCTAGATTTCAATCTTGTCCAAAGAAATCTCACCTTAAAGCTGTCAAAAGGATATTTAATATCTTCTTTGTGGAACCATAAATCTAGGCTTTGGATCCTAAAGTGTGGGATAATTTGATCTACATTGAGTTTATGTTCCGATGCGGACTTTGCTGGGAGTCTCTTGATAGAACAGAGCACTAGTGGCTCTTAGCCATTTCTCTAGGACAGAATTAGTCTCAGGGTTTAGTAGAAAACAAAATTCTGTTGCCTTATCAACCGCGGAAGCCGAGTATATTGCAGTAGGAAGTTGTTGTGCACAATCTCTTTGGATGAAACAAATTCTAAAAGATTATGGTGTGGTATTTGGATCATATTCCTATCAAATGTGACAATGCAAGTGCCATCAACATTTCAAAAAATCCCATACAACACTCTAGGACTAAGCATATAGAGATTAGACATCATTTTATTAGAGATCATGTACAAAAAGGTAATATTTCTTTAGAATTTGTTCCAACCGATAAACAATTAGCCGATATATTTACTAAACCCCTTAGTCAAGATAGATTTTGCATAATTAGAAGAGAATTAGGCATGTTAGATATGTCTTAATTTTGCTTTAATATGATAATCTTTGAATGGTAGCATATGTTAAGGGGGAGAATATATTTAGGGGGAGTAGTTAATTTGATTACATCTTTTTGATGATAACAAATGGGGGAGAAATAGTTGGATTGCTTATATTCATAACAAGTACCATTTTTTTGTTTATTCTTTATTTTATTTTCATTCTTTATTTTAGATATATTTGAAAGCAATCAATGGTTTGTCATCATCAAAAAGGGGGAGATTGTTAGCCATAAGGCTACATGATAATTTTGATGATAACAATACACATTGATTAATTGAGATTTACTAACATGTTTATTTATGTGCAAGAGTACGATCATTGAAATAATTGTAAAATCAAGAAGAGGCTTATTAAAATGAAGTGTTGAAGCTAAGGAGAAGACTACATGTTAAAGGCACTAAAGTTTAAGAACAAGGTTTGATTCAAGGAATGTGACATATGAGTAATATTCAATCAATTAGTCATATATTTCTCTACAAATGTCCAAATAATGTGATTCTTGAGCCTTTTGAAAGCTTACTCAATTTGTAACATTTCATATGTTTTAATGAAATTCAAATTTCAAGTGCAAGGTTGTCCAAATCATCATGAAAGTTGAAAGACAAATGGAAGCAGCTGACATGAGCACCGAATACTCCTTTGGACATATCTTGAGCTAGACAAATCAAAATGACTTGATTCTTGTGGAGCTTGGAAAGGGACCTTAATGAATCACCTTTCAATGTTTTGAGAATCAATTTCAAATGGAAGGCTGAATATTGACATGCAATTCGTGGACCTGACACAAAGAATAAAATTAACTCTTTGAGTACCGATGATGTTTTGTCCATAGCTTGAGTTAGATATAATTCAAATGCCTACTTCTTGTTAATTGAAAGATGATTCAATGGAGCAGATTTCATATTCTTTGAAGAAATTCAAATTTCAAACAGAAGGCCGACATAATACACATGCAAGTCGGTGGACTAACACATGGAAGAAAAATCAAGTCACATGAGCACTGAATGGTGTTTTGGCCATATCTTAAGCTACAAATATTCAAATGACTTGGTTCTTGATGCGTTGGAAAGCTTATTCAATTTTTCAGATCTTTTGTGTTTTTCATATTTTCAAATTTCAAACGAAATATTGACAAAAATGGCAGACAAGATTACGGTTTTTATGGTGGGCAGAAAATTTGGAGTTGGTGTCTTCACTTATTCAAGTTCATCTCATTTGCCTATAAAAGGAGCCCTTCTCCCATGCATTCAGCAAGACAAAGAGAAAAGGAGAGAAGCATTTTATCAAGCAAAAAAACAAGAGAAATATCAAGTCTAGAGAGCTTTTATATTCTTTATCTACTTTTTGAAGAGAGTTGTACTTTTGTTGTAAAAATTTACTTTTGTTCTTGTATTGTGGTGAGAGTGAAATCTTCTTGTAAAGGATAAAATTTATCCTTGAGAGAACTCTTTCCTTGGTGAGTTTGTTCATCAAGAAGAACTCTTGGTGTGGTGTTATCAAGAGTTGAGAAAAGTTGCCTTGGTGAGGTTGTTCATCAAGAAGAACTCTTGGTGTGGTGTTATCAAGGGTTGAAGAAAGTTGCCTTGGTGAGGTTGTTCATCAAGAAGAACTCTTGGTGTGGTGATAGGTGTCTATTTATGTATTACTTTTTATATCAATTCGTCCATGTTTCTTTGCTATATTCCGTGGTATTTTTATGTTTTTTGTGTGGTTTTGATGTTTGTAGGAGTTTTGGAGCAACTTGCACAAAAATGGAGTAAAACCCTTCATTTTCACCTCTGCTAGTCAACCATCTTCTCCGATTTAATTGTATTGATATACAATGAACCCGATGACATATCATATACCGTTGAAAAGCTCTCGAAGTCTACTTTTTGGAGAAATTTGCGGTTTATGAATCCATTCAGTGTACCGAAAGTTGTAATCAAAACAGTGTAAGAAGTGTAGAAATGTAATTCCACACATCACTGTAGCATGTATACTACGGGACACTGTAGCACGTTACTGTAGCAGAGTATTTAAACACATTTTAGGGTTTTATTTTCATAACTTGAAGAGGGGAGAACGTGGTGGAGGCTGAAGCTCTGGAATTCTTTCATCTCTTGGAGTTCTTGAAGGAGAAAGAAGCTTGGAAAGAGGAAGAACTACAATCCAAAGAGAATTACATCAAATTTGCTAAGTTTTTCCCTTCCCTTTCATTTTCTGAATGTCTCCATGTTGTATTGTATTTTACCACGTTCTTAAACATGTGTAACTGAATCTGAATTGGTTGAGGGTGATTTCAAAGCCCTTGATATGTTTTTTTGTGAGTTGATTGTGCAAGAAGTTGTTATCCAATTCTCTAATTGAAGTTGCTTGTATTTTCCCATATCTAATGCTTATGATTGCTTACTGATTGTATTTGGAATGGCAAACTGAATATAATCTGTTATTGTCTATTGCTAGATTAGAAATCTTTATCCGTAATTGTCATGAATTTCCAATCATTAGTAGCAAAATTGTGATCAGAGATTGCAATCGGAAAATACAACCTAGGTTAAATAATCCGAACTTGTGTGATTATTGCTTAGATCAACCTATCTTTCTCATAGTAATGCTTCTATTGAATTAAACTTAGAGAGCTTGTTCTAGGTTGTTTAATGGATAGAGATTAAATAAAGAGCTTGTTTTATTTAACAACAAAGTAAGGAAAGATTGGGATAACAGAGCTTATTGTTATCTACGTTTGATAACTTCAATGTTGTAATTGGATTACAATTCTATGTTAATTCACAAATTCATATCTTGTGGCAGAGAAAGAACCCTTAACCAAGTGTCTCTCATTTAATTTTCAATTCATTTAATATTGTGTTGTGTTATTCTTTATTTGCCTTCGTATTCAATTTAGTAAATCATTCAACAAAAATCCCCCCTGTTTAGTTTATTGTTGCTGGAAATAACAAATTCAATTAGAATCAATCCTCGTGGGAACGATACTTACTTATCACTTTATTACTTGTGCGACTAGTATACTTGCTAGTTTCGAACGCATCAAGTTTTTGGCGCCGTTGCCGGGATTGATTTTCTAATCAATTTGTTATTCTGTTTTTACTACTGATTCTTGATTGTTATTTCCTGATTTTTTGTGTTTAGGCTTTTATGTCCGAGGGAGAAGCGGATCAACGACTTAAGAGAATTAAGGAGTTTCTCCAATCCTCGAATTTAAGGCTAAATCAGTCAATTTCAACTCCACCTCCCGAATTTGACCTTGCACGACATACTTCCCTCCCATCTTCTTGCAGTTCAATCAAATCAGAATCGGAAGTAATGGCGATGGAAAACGATCAGACTCTTAAGGAGTTAGCGGCTCCAATTATTGACCAACAACCGCTATGCATAAGCACCAATTTTGAGATAGATTTTGAACTTAAATCTGGACTGATTCATCTCTTGCCTACATTTCATGGTTTTGCAGGAGAGGATCCGAACAAACACCTCAAAGAATGTCATGTGGTATGCTCAAGTATGAAGCCAACTGGCGTTTCTGAAGAGCAAATTAAATTGAGAGCGTTCCCATTCTCATTAGCAGATTCGGCAAAAGATTGGTTATACTACCCACCACCAGGTACCATTACCACTTGGAATGAGATGAGTAAACTCTTTTTGGAGAAATACTTTCCAGCCTCGAAAGTTACAAATATTAGAAAGATATTAATGGCATTTGACAACACAATGGAGAATCACTTCATGAATATTGGGAGAGATTTAAGAGGTTATGTGCTAGCTGTCCAAACCCCCAAATTGGTGATGGACTCCTAATTCAATATTTCTATGAGGGTCTCCTACCCATGGAAAGGAGTATCATTGATGCTGCTAGTGGTGGAGCACTAGTTAATAAACCACCGAACGTGGCAAGACGTTTGATTAGTGACATGGCAGCGAACTCCCAACAATTCAGCAGTCAATTTTAGCCACAACTACCAAAAAAAGTAAATGAGGTAAGTACTTCAAACATTGAACAACAACTTTGTGAACTTACCTCTCTTGTAAAAAAAATGGCTGTAGGACATATGCAGCAATCTTATGCATGTGGAGTATGTTCTGCCATGGACCATCCCACCGACATGTGTCCAACTTTGCAAGAAGGAGATACAGAACAAGCCAATGCCATGGGTGGATTTCCAGGACAACCAAGGCAAAGGTATGACCCTTTCTCAAATACTTACAATGCTGGATGGAGAGATCACCCTAATTTAAGATATGGGAATCATCAACCTCTGGCCCCCAATACCATAGACCCATCGACAACCCAGGTTTTTTCAATGCAACCAAGGGTGGCAGCAACCTTTCAAGCACAACCACCACCAACACCACAACCAGCACCGCAACCAACTCCACAAAATTCAGGTACGTCTCTCGAGGATATTATTAAAGCACTTGCCACTAACACAATGCAATTTCAGCAGGAAACTAGGGCAAGTATCCAAAACCTGGAAAGTCAAATAGGACAATTGGCCACTAACATGAGCAAATTTGAGAGTCAAAGCTCAAGAAAATTACCATCTCAGCCAGTGATCAATCCAAGAGAGAATGCTAGTGCTGTAACTTTGAAAAGTGGAAAGCAATTAGAGATTCCACCTAAGAAATCACAAAATGATGAAGGGGATGATACCACTTCTACCATGAACAAAACATCCACTTCTAAGGTAAATCCTAAAACTTCCATTCTTTCATATGTTACTCCTCCACCTTTTCCTAGCAGATTTGCAAAATCAAAGAAGGAGGAACAAGAACAAGAAATCCTGGAAACTTTTCGCAAGATCGAGGTAAACATACCACTTCTGGATGCTATCAAGCAAGTGCCTCGGTATGCAAAATTTCTCAAAGAGTTATGCACCAACAAGAGGAAGTTGAAAGGAAATGAGAAGGTAAGTGTGGGGGAAAATGTTTCAGCTGTATTGCAAAGAAAATTCCTCCGAAATGCAAAGATCCAGGTACGTTCACCATTCCATGCACTATTGGTAATACCAAGTTTGAAAGAGCTATGTTAGATTTAGGAGCATCTATTAATGTCATGCCATATTCTATTTATGCTTCTTTAAATCTTGGACCTCTTGCGAAAACTGGTATTACCATTCAACTTGCTGATCGTTCTAATGCATATCCCAAGGGAGTTGTGGAAGATGTGCTGTGCAGGTGAATCAATTGGTTTTCCCAGCAGACTTCTATGTTCTTGAAATGGAGGATGAGACATCTCCTAATCCAACACCAATTCTTTTGGGGAGACCATTCTTGAAACTGCCCGAACGAGATTGTGTTCATGATGGCACTCTCACCATTGATTTTGATGGCGAGGTGATTCGTTTCAAATTTTTGAGGCATATGAGGTACCCCGACTAGTGGACCTTGCATTCTGTTTTTTCAGTTGATGTTATTGATTCTTTGGCACAACAACTTTTTGAGTTAACTCGCAAAGATGCATTGGAAGTAGCCATTAGTGAGCACAGTGGGGCAGAAAATTCCAGAGAATCGAGGAAGTTGATACAAGTGTCTAAAGAAGTGGAGGAAGCTGTGGCAAGCTTGGATGAGACTATAGCTATCACCACAAACAGGTATGATGTTTCGTACATTGAATTGCTTTTATCTAATGAGAAAATTCTTCCTTCTGTGATGAAAGCCCCTACCTTGGAGCTTAAGCCTCTTCCAGAACATTTGAAGTATGTATTCTTGGGTGAGAAGGATACTTTGCCAGTCATAATAGCCAAGGGCCTTACACCATTACAAGAAGAGAAACTCATTCGAGTGCTTCGAGATCACAAAACAGCCATTGGGTGGACAAATGCTGACATCAAAGGTATTAGCCCAGCCATATGCATGCACCGTATCTTATTAGAAGAAGGATCCAAGCCCACTCGAGAAGCACAGCGGAGGTTGAATCCTCCAATGATGGAAGTTGTCAAGAAAGAAATCCTGAAATTGTTAGATGTGGGTGTGATTTATCCAATTTCGGACAGCAAGTGGGTGAGTCCAGTCCAAGTTGTTCCGAAGAAATCTGGTGTTACGGTGGTTAAGAATGACAATAATGAGCTAGTTCCCACTCGTATCCAAACTGGCTGGCGAGTTTGTATTGATTATCGGAAGCTAAATACAGTAACTCGCAAGGATCACTTTCCTTTGCCATTCATTGATCAAATGCTGGAGAGATTAGCAGGTCATTCTCATTATTGTTTTCTTGATGGCTATTCAGGATATAATCAGATTGTCATTGCCCCTGAAGATCAAGAGAAAACTACATTTACATGCCCATTTGGTACATTTGCGTATCGACGCATGCCGTTCGGTCTTGCAATGCCCCTGCCACTTTCCAAAGGTGTATGGTAAGTATTTTCTCTGATTATGTTGAGAACATCATTGATGTATTTATGGATGATTTTAGTGTTTTTGGTGATTCTTTTGATAAATGCCTTGACAACCTTACCCTTATACTTCAAAGATGTATAGAAACTAACCTTGTTCTGAATTGGGAGAAATGTCATTTTATGGTAGATCAGGGTATAGTTTTGGGACATGTTATTTCTGCTAAGGGTATAGAGGTTGATAAATCCAAGATAGATCTTATATGTTCCTTACCACCTCCCACAAGTGTGCGGGATATTCGTTCGTTTCTTGGTCATGCAGGTTTTTATCGTAGATTCATCAAAGATTTCTCGAAGATAGCATTGCCCCTATGCAGATTATTACAGAAGGATGTGGCCTTTGAATTTGATGAGAAATGCAAAGAGGCATTTGAGAAACTGAAGGAACTCTTGACTTCGGCTCCAGTAATCCAATCTCCTAATTGGAATCATCCATTCGAGATCATGTGCGATGCAAGTGACTACGCTGTGGGTGCCGTTTTGGGTCAACGAATTGGCAAAATTCCACATGCCATTTACTATGCATCTCGGACTTTAAATGATGCTCAACTTAATTATTCTACCACTGAGAAAGAGCTGCTAGCGGTTATTTTTGCTTTAGAAAAGTTTCGATCTTATTTGATTGGTACTAAAGTAACCGTTTATTCTGATCATGCAGCTTTGAGGTACTTGCTCACAAAGAAAGATGCAAAACCAAGGCTTATCAGGTGGATACTCCTTTTACAGGAATTTGCTTGGAGATCAAAGATAAGAAGGGAAGTGAAAACTTAGTTGCAGACCATCTCAGTCGCATTGTCCATGACGAGGATGTACTGCCATTACAAGAAAGTTTTTCGGATGAACAATTGCTGTCTCTACATGTAGCAGCCCCTTGGTATGCAGATATTGTTAATTACTTAGTTACCAATAAGCTACCACATGACTTGACTCGAGCTCAAAGAGACAAGATCAAAAACATTGCCAAATATTACATATGGGATGATCCATACTTATGGAAGCATTGTGCTGATCAAGTGATAAGAAGGTGTGTTTCTGAATCTGAATTTAATTCAATTTTGACCTTCTGTCATTCCTATGCATGTGGCGGTCACTTTGGACCAAAAAGAACAGCCCTGAAAGTTCTTGATTGTGGATTCTACTGGCCATCATTGTTCAAAGATGCATATCTGTTCTGCAAATCTTGTGACCGTTGTCAAAGGACAGGTAATTTAAGTGCCAAAAATCAAATGCCACAAACCCCTATACTTATTGTCGAGATTTTTGATGTGTGGGGTATTGATTTCATGGGTCCTTTTCCTTCATCATTTGGTAATGTTTACATTATACTTGCTGTGGATTATGTTTCTAAATGGGTAGAAGCAAAGGCTACGAGAACTAATGATTCTAAAGTTGTTGTAGATTTTGTGAAATCTAACATTTTTGCGAGATTTGGAACACCAGGAGCCATGATAAGCGATAGAGGGACACACTTCTGCAACCGATCATTTGAAGCCTTGCTCAAGAAATACAACATCACTCACAAGGTGTCTACGGCATATCATCCACAAACTAGTTGTCAAGTTGAAGTTTCAAATCGGGAAGTCAAGTCCATTCTCGAGAAGACAGTGAATCCGAGTAGAAAAGATTGGAGCCTACGATTGAATGATGCACTTTGGGCCTACCGAACTGCTTACAAGACACCTATTGGGATGTCTCCGGATAGGTTAGTCTATGGTAAGCCATGTCACCTTCCAGTAGAGCTCGAACACAAAGCATGGTGGGCAGTAAAGCTTTGTAACATGGAGATGGATGCTGCTGGAGAACAAAGGAAGCTTCAACTGCAAGAATTGGAAGAACTTATAAATGATGCCTATGAGAATTCCAGAATTTACAAGGAGAAAACTAAGGCATTTCATGATAAAATGATCTCCAGGAAGAATTTTGAAGTGGGACAGAAAGTTCTTTTTATTTCATTCTCGCCTCAAGTTATTTCCAGGTAAGTTACGATCTCGATGGGTTGGACCTTTTGTTATTACTAATGTTTGTCCTCATGGTGCAGTGGAAATCAAGAGCTTAAAAACGGACAAAGTATTCAAGGTGAATGGCACAGGTTGAAGCCTTACTATGAGAATTCAGTGATGCAGGATATCGATGAGGTACCTCTCTACGAGCCAACTTATCTTGATGGGTGAGGACAGATAACGTCAGGCTGAGGACATTAAACCAAGCGCTTATTGGGAGGCAACCCAATGTTTTTGAAACATAAATAAAAAAGAGACAAAGAAAAGAAGGTACTAACGATCACTTTTTGTGTTTCGAGGAGATTCCTCTCATGGGCTATTATAATTGATCAGGTTTTATCTCTCTTTGCCATCTGTCTCATTTGCTTTGTTGTTTGTTTTTGACTTTCGTTTGCTCTTGTGTTTTTTTTTCTTTTATGTGTCTCTATTTTCTTTTCTTTTCTTTTCTTTTCTTGTGTTTAATTTGATTATTCCGTGCTTCGAGTTCAGTTGTGCAACAGCTTGAGGAAACATTCAAACGGAAGTTGAAGCCATTGTTCGAAGGTTTGAAACGTGCATATCTGGGAGAAGAACAAACTCAATCGCATTATCGGTAATATCTCTCCTTTTCTTCTCTTCAATGGATGCTGATATCTTTCTATCGAACCTTCGTAAATATTTCCCTTCACTTCCTCAAAATGCTGTGTTTAAATTTATAAAGTACGGATGACTAGACTTTGGGCATTGATGCTCCTAAATGTGCCTGTTGATATCCGATGGCTTATCGAAGCCAAGGTTAGATTGTCCGGTGAGCCGGACATTAATCTCGCAAAATACATGCCTGGTCTAGGAAAGAGCTACTACGCCAAGAGGCGAAGAGCGAAAAGGTTACAAGTATGTTATAATTGCGCTAGATGGAATTGTAACCAGACTTGTCGTTCATTAGGTTTTGCGTCCAGGAATAGAGAAGATAAACTTTCATTATTAAGAATGGTTTGAGTAATGAGTCGCTGGATAATGTTTTGTTAACTCTCGAGTCACATTCTTGTGGACTTGTTCAGCGTGAATTGCTTAATCTATGGACACAATTTCGTGATAAATTGCAGTGTTATAGTCTAGTAAATCTAACTAAAAGCGACCCTGTTTGCCAGTTTATAAGAAAACTGGATGGGAAGCAAATCCCCGACTCATAGACGGCGTTTCAGCCGTTCCTGGACGTAAAACCAGAGGAAGATGTGAGCCACAATCACAACTACTTGTATATTTGAATGTGTGTTGTTGTTGTCGAATTTTATTTCTTTCTTGTTTCGTTTTATCTGATTATCAATGTTGTTTTTGTGTTGTTGTTGTTTGTTGATTTTGTTTGTTTTAATTTCAAGTTTTCTTTTTGACAAACCATATGACTACCCCATGTCGTAGGCACACGTGGAGATGAGTGTGGAGGTTTTGTCAACCTCCGCCGAAAGTATATCTCTACTTTTCATGCTTCACGTGAGAGACAAGTGTGGAGGTTTTGTTAACCCCCACCGAAAGTGTATCTCCATTTTCCATGCTTCACGTGGGAGACAAGTGTGTAGGTTTTGTCAAACCTCGCCGAAAGATATCTCATTTTTTCAAATCTTGGGGCGATAAATCTGCATCGAGCAACCCCCACCGAAAGTATGTCCCCATGTGTCAAAATTTGAGAGTTTATGTGTGTATATATACATTCTACATATTTTCATATGTCATTCCATAACCTGTCTTGCAATTGAAAAGCATAATATCTAACGTGTCTTACACAAGATTAGAGCACTTGTAGAAATGGAGAACACACCAATTCGGCGATTCCGCAATATATGCGTATTTTGCGGATCGCAATTTGGTAAAGATGGAGAGTTTACCACAGCAGCTCTTGATCTTGGTAGGACATTAGCTGCGAGGGGTATTAATTTGATTTATGGAGGGGGTCGTCTTGGGTTAATGGGGTGTGTGTCAACAGCTGCATCCCTAGGAGGGAGCAAAGTTCTCGGCATTATCCCTAAACCATTAGCTGTACGAGATATCGTAGGCAATACACTCGGGGAAGAGTTACAAGTCTCTAGCATGCATGAGCGTATTGCACATATGATTGTTAAGTCCGATGCATTTGTAGCTTTACCCGGTGGTTATGGCACATTAGAGGAGATATTTCAAATCACCTCTTGGGCACAGCTAAACATCCATAAAAAACCCATTGGTTTGTTAAATGTCAATAACTTTTTCGATGGTTTGTTATCCTTTCTTGATCAAGCTGTAGAAAAAAAACTTCATCTCACCGTCAGCGAGGCAAATCCTGGTTACAGCTTCAACTGCAGGGGAGTTAATTGATAAACTCCAAGAATTCGTCTATTCGCCTGATCCAACAATGGCTCAGATAAATTGGTTTGGAGAAGGCAACAAAAAGCGTCAACTGGATTTAACCCTCCATCTGTAATCTCTATTTGCTGGTTTGCTTCGTTTTTGTTTGCTTTCTTTTTAGTGTGTTTATTTGAGATTTTTCATGTTATTTCTTTTAAGCTTTTTCAGGTTATTTCTTTCGTCCCAGGTAATATTTTCTAATCTTGTCTTTTAGAGTGGTGGCTTAAAAAGTTCAAGTTCTCTTGAAACGCATTCTGAATTTCTTTAATCCATAATGGCTGAATAAGGAGGCTAACTTCTAAACTTTTTAGACCCATTCTAACTGACTTGTTTGTGTTTGTTGATTTGTTGGACTTTATTATTTTCTGAGTAAGTTTAGTTTTATGTAATTTCGAGTTGTTGTGTGTTTTTGTCTTTATCAGTTTCGATTCAAAAAAAAACATTGTGAAAAAACCTGAGAATGGCAGAATATGGGGTTTTCTTAACTCTTGAAACGCATTCTCTCTCAATAAATCTGTAGTTTGTTTATTTCATGTTGTTTGAAGTGTCTTTTTTCTTGTTTTGTTCTTTCATAATAAAGGTATATAGGCTGGAAACCTTAAGTCTGCGGGCTACTGTTCCTAAGGATTGTTGAAATATACAATCTTGACTCAGGTGTAACAATGCCACGTACCTCTTTTCTTGCATTTTGTGGGTCGATGATAAGATAATGATTGAATTAAGAATAACTCTTGGAAAATGATAAATGATGCATGGATCTGTGTGCTTGAAATGTTTATTGGTTTTCGCTTTGCTTTTGATTCCTTGCGCAACATTGAGCACTGAGCTATTATCACTGAGTTATTTGTTCACTTAGAGAAAGTTTATGTAATTTAAATGTTTCTTCAGATTTCAATGAATTCTAGAACTTGTTTGATGGTCACTCGAGGCGAAATCCTAGACTGTGCAACATTGGGGAAATGATTTAGGCCATCTTTGGACCGTTTGAGCCTTAATAGCCAGCCTTGACAGAAATTGATCCCTAGTTACTCCTTTGAGCCTCTGTAATCCTTTTTCTTTGTTAACTCACTAAAAGATTTCTTAACCTAAAATGATTTTGTTCCAAACAGTTAATCCCTTACCTATGAGCATGTAGATCATTCACAATTAAATTCTGAGCTATGTTCTGGTTTTGGGAAGTTAGAGGAGGTTGGGATGTATCATGAGCAATACAAGTGAGTTCCATTGTGTTTGGAAAAAAAAAGAAAAACAGAAAAAAAGGCCAATCTGTACCTATCGTCCACGTACTTACACATTGAGGACAATGTGTTGTTTAAGTGTGGGGGAGGGAAAGTGTAATAAAAAAAAGAAAAAAAAAAGAAAAAAAAAGAGAACAAAAGAAGAAGAATAAGAGATCTATACCCTTAAGTGTTCTTAAAAAGAATGAAACAATAAAGTGTGGGGGTGTAGTTTTCTTTTGTTTTCTGGAAAAAAAAAGATTGAGTGTTCTAAATAAGTTTGGAGGAGTAACCTGGTGAATTGAAATAAAGTTGTGTCATAGGGTTGAGCTCTACATAGTCTTGAATGATTTGTGTTTGTGGGTGATTTGAGCCAAATTATTATCCTTTATCATACCTTCACCCAAGCCAAACGTTACAAGCTTAATAAAGTCCTACTTGATCCTTGGTGTTATGCATGTCTACATTAGTGGAGAGTGACTTGAAAAGCCGGCCTATGGAGTTCATTTACACACACATCTTCAATATTAAATATGATTCATTTTTATGCATAAACTCATCCGGGTTAAAAGTGATTAGGTGAGAATGGCTTCTACACACCACACTTGAGTAAGTTGAATAAGCCGAAACTAATCATTTCTCACGCTAAAAGTCTTGATCTAAGTGCATTTATTTTGAATTTCCCTTGAGTGGTTAAGTAATTTAAGTACAGATCTTTGAGGCCCTATTTGCAGATTAACATTTGTGTGTTTTAATTGTTTTGGTTGACTTCTGTTTCAGTTTAGTTTTATTTCATATTGTCGTAGTTGCTCGAGGACTAGCAAAGTCTAAGTGTTGGGGAATTTGATAAGTGTCTATTTATATATCATTTTCATATCAATTCGTCCATGTTTCTTTGCTATATTCATTGGTATTTTTATGTTTTTGTGTGGTTTTGATGTTTGTAGGAGTTTTGGAGCAACTTGCACAAAAATGGAGTAAAACCCTTCATTTTCACCTCTGCTAGTCAACATTCTTCTCGGATTTAATTGTATTGATATACAATGAACCCGATGACATATCATTACCGTTGAAAGCTCTCGAAGTCTACTGTTTTTGGAGAAATTTTACGGTTTATGAATCCATTCAGTGTACGAAAGTTGTCATCACAACAGTGTAAGAATGTAAAAAGGTAATTCCACACATCACTGTACCATAGTATAAATACGATGACACATGTATCGACGTTACTGTGTATCAGAGTATGTTAACACATTATAGTGTAGGGTTTTATTTGGGGAATACAACTGTGAAGAGGGGAAAACGTGGAGGACATGGTGCTGCATCTTTGGATTTCTCTCATCTCTTGGAGTTGTTGAAGGAGATTGAAGGCTTGGAAAGAGGAAGAACTACAAATCCTAAGAGATTTTCATCAAATTTGCTAAGTTTTCCCTTTCCCTTTCATTTTCTGGAATGTCTCCATATTGTATTGTATTTGTATTCTTTCTGAATATGTGTAACTAATTTGAATTGGATGAGGGTGATTTCAAAGCCATTGATATGGTTTTTGTGAGTTGATTGTGCAAGAAGTTGTTATCCAATTCTCTAATTGAAGTTGCTTGTATTTTCCCATATCTAATGCTATGATTGCTTGCTGATTGTATTTGGAATGGCCAACTGAATATAATCTGGTTGTTGTCTATTGCTAGAGTAGAAATCTTGATCCGTAATTGTCTTGAATTTCTAATCCTTAGTAGCCAAATTGTGATCAAAGATTGCAATTGGAGAATACAACCTAAGTTAAATAATCCGAGCTTGTGTGTTTATTGCTTAGATCAACCTATCTTTCTT
>SNVD02006301.1:0-23837 GCA_013180625.2 Boswellia sacra
TTTTTTGTCTTTGATAGTGAATGGTTATTTGGTTATTATTTCTTGTTCTGGAGTTGATAGGCCTAAGAATGACTAAGTTGGTTCAAATAATTGTAGCAGCCTGTGTAAATAAATTTGAAGATGATTATTTGACAATAACTTTTTTAAGTAACTTCCTATTAATGATTATCTTTTCTCTGTGCAGATATGGTTAAAAACAAGGGATTCCTGCCATTAGGTCCGTCTTAGATACCTGTTCAAAGAAATCAGATGAAGGAAATTATTTACTCTTTACTTCCAGCTTGCAGAGAACCTGATTTGGATTCTGGTATCGCCTTTAAGGCAGATGCAATCATTGCTAACCCCCCGGCATATGGTAAAGTTTCATACCCATTAATTGATCTTTGTTGTAAAATCTTTGCAATTTCTTCTCAAGCAAATCTTTATCAAAAGAATGATTTGTTTTTATGACTTGAAAATGTTGTACCATGTAAGATGTATATCTTGCTGGAAACAGATTTGAGAAAGAGAACAAATAAAGAAAAATTTATAAAAAGCAATTTGTTTTTAGTCATTTTTTATCCCATTAAAGAATGACTGATTCTAATAATAGAACTACTGGGATTGGCCCTTTGCTTTTTCTTCTTATTACATTTCTATATTCAATTGATTGTATATACAGAGAAGCAAAGTCTCCTACTGCATATATCTGTGTAATTGTTGACTGGAAGTATTGATTTGTGTAGCCTCTGAATTTCTGTTAATGGTGGTTGTCAATTGTTCCAAGGAGTTGCTGTGGAAATGTTACAAGACATAGTTTGAAATAAAAAAAAAAATGTAAATATCAATAAGGTATATCCTTGTTTAACACCTTTGAAGAGTTCTTTTGAATGTCACCAGAAATGCTAAATATGAGGAGTTATTAGGTACATGCTTGTAGCATGAGGTGACAATGATTCTGTAAGAGCATAGATGCCACTACTGAATCACAGATGTCTATCTTTTTGAAATTCATTTATACAATTTCTGCACATAACCAAATGCTCAATACAATGGGCTAATCTATGTTTAATTCATACACAAGTTAATGCATATTTCTTTTGTCATTTTTTCCTTTTCAATCTCTTTGGTAATATCTTCTTCTAATTCCTAATTATTTAGATTGTATGGATTGGGATGATCATGCCCTATCCTTTACTTTATCAGCTTATAGTTCCTCTAGTAATTTATTTCAACCTACGTTGATGTTTCCTTGATCAAGATTATACTTAACCTTTGCAAATGCCTTTTAGGGCATACCCATGTGGCAGAGGCACTAAAAATACCGATTCATATATTTTTCACAATGCCATGGATGTAACTCTTGTATCGGTAATGGAAACTAGCTGATTTTAAATGTTCCTTACATCTTTAAAATTTCAAGTTTTACAATTTTGTGCTGTCTTCTTGTTTTGTCTCAGTTAGTTGTTCTATTCCATGGTTTGATGGGGAATCTTAAATTACTTTGCACAATCTTTGTCCTCTAGGCCAACCAGTGAGTTTCCACACCCTTTGTCCCGCGTCAAGCAATCAACTAGATATCAAGTGAGCCAATCAAATTTTGTCTTCTCTTGCTATATATATATGTGTATATATGTGTGTGTATACACACACACACACACACACATATATGTATGTATGTATGCATATCCTTTTGTTTGTATATATTTTCTTCTTTGACTTTTTTCACTATGTACTTACAACTATCTTATCAAATTGTTGACTCATTGATTTGGCTTGGAATAAGAGACTTGATTAATGACGTGAGGAAAAAGATAGATTTCCCCTGGAAGGAGGTGGGCATGTACATGTTAGCCCTAAGGCTACATGATAATTTTGATGATAACAATACACATTGATTAATTGAGATTTACTAACATGTTTATTTATGTGCAAGAGTAAGATCATTGAAATAATTATAAAATCAAGAAGAGGCTTATTAAAATGAAATGTTGAAGCTAAGGAGAAGACTACATGTTAAAGGCACCAAAGTTTAAGAACAAGGTTTAACTCAAGGAATGTGACACATAAGCAATGTTAAATCAATTGGTAATATATTTCTCTACAAATGTCAAAATGATGTGATTCTTGAGCCTTTGGAAAGCTTACTCAATTTATAACATTTCATATGTTTTAAAGAAATTCAAATTTTAAGTGTAAGATCGTCCAAATCATCATGCAAATTGAAAGACAAATGGAAGCAGCTGACATGAGCACCGAATACTCTTTTGGACATATCTTGAGCTAGAAAAATCAAAATGACTTGATTATTGTGGCATTGGAAAGAGGACTTAATGAACCACATTTCATATGTTCTAAATAAATTCAAATTTCAAACGGAAGGTCGACATAATTGACATGCAATTCGGTGGACTGACACAGAGAAGAAAAATCAACTCATTTGAGCACCGAATGATGTTTTGTCCATATCTTGAGTTAGAGATATCCAAATGACTTGATTCTTATGTTATTGGAAATATTATTCAATGGAGCAGATTTCATATTCTTTGAAAAAGTTTAAATTTCAAACAGAAGACCGACATAATACACATGCAAATTGGTGGACTAACACATGAAAGAAAAATCAAGTCACATGAGCACCAAATGGCATTTTAGCCATATCTTAAGCTACAGATATTCAAATGACTTGATTCTTGATGTGTTAGAAAGCTTATTCAATTGTACAGATCTTTTATGTTTTGTATATTTTCAAATTTCAAACGAAACATTGACAAAAATGGAAGACAAGATTACAGTTTTTATGATGGGCAGAAAATTTGTAGTTGGTGTCTGCATTTGATTAAGTTCATCCCATTTGCCTATAAAAGGAGCCCTTCTCCCATGCATTCAACAAGCATTTTATCAAACAAAAAAAAAAAACAAGAGAAATATCAAGTCTAGAGAGCTTTTATATTCTTTATCTACTCTTTGAAGAGAGTTGTACTTTTGTTATAAAAATTTACTTTGTTCTTGTATTGTGGTGAGAGTGAGATCTTCTTGTAAAGGATAAAAGTTATCCTTGAGAGAACTCTTTCCTTGGTGAGTTTGTTTATCAAGAAGAACTCTTGGTGTGGTGTTATCAAGAGTTGAAGGAAGTTGCCTTGGTGAGGTTGTTCATCAAGAAGAACTCTTGGTGTGGTGTTATCAAGGGTTGGAAGAAAAGTCTTGGTGAGGTTGTTCATCAAGCAAGTTGTAAAGATTTCTACAACTTAGTGGAAAGCTTAGCTCGTGTAGCTAGGAGCCCGTGGACGTAGGCAAGGTTTGCCGAACCATGTAAATTGAGTTTGCACTCTCTCTATCCCTTTCCTCTTTACATTTACTTGCACTTGTGATTGTTCATCATTATTATTCTTTTGATTGCATCTTTGACAAATTCTAATTTCATCTTCTTCACCTTTATTCTCAAAGAAAGAGTGAACTAATTTTAATCTTTCAAGAAAAGTTTTCTAAATTCGTTTTGATAAATAAAAACCCAATTCACCCCCCCTCTTGGGTTGCCATACCTGGGTCAACAAGTGGTATCAGAGCAAGGTTGCTCAATTTTTTAAATCTTAATTGATTTTTTAGCTATGGCAACTTTTAATTCAACTTCATATGTTGAGGAGCTTTCTATCTCTAGACCTCCATTTTTTAATGGAAGTGACTACTCTTATTGGAAAACTAGAATGAGTATTTTCTTGAAATCTTTTGATTATGATTTGTGGTCTATTGTCTTGGAAGGACCTTTTGTTCCTACCAAAATTGAAAATGGAGAATGCATGCTTAAAGAACCTAAAGAGTTTAGTGAAGATGATAAAAAGAAATAAAGTTTGAATGCTAAAGCTATGAATGTGTTATATTGTGCTCTAGATAGAAATGAGTTTAATAGAATATCTACTTGTTCTACGGCACAAGAAATATGGAACACACTTGAAGTAACTCATGAAGGAACTAGTCAAGTTAAAGAATCCAAAATTAGTATGCTAGTTCATAGTTATGAGCATTTTAAGATGAAATCGGATGAATCAATTTCTGAAATGTTTACTAGATTTACGGATATTATTAATAGTTTGAAATCTCTTGGTAAATCTTATTCTAATGTTGAAATGGTGAGAAAGATTCTTAGGTGTCTACCAAAATCTTGGGAGGCAAAGGTGACGGCAATTCAAGAAGCAAAGGACCTCACCAAACTGCCATTAGAAGAACTTATGGATTCTCTCATGACTCATGAAATCACCTTGAAGGAGAATGAAAGATTTCAAAGAAAAAGAAAAATATCGCTTCAAATCTTCACAAAGAAGATGATGAGTCCGACGATGAAGATCTTGCATTCATCAACAAGAAGCTAAAAAGGATGATTAGAAGAAACCGAAGGTATTCAAGAATAATTCTAGAAGGGAGTACAAAAAAAAAACAAGAAAGCTAAAAAGCAACAGCAAAAAACTACAAGGGGAAGGGCAAAGCTCAAAGCAAGATAAGAAAATGATCAAGTCATTTGCTATGAGTGCAAGAAATCGGGACATGTAAAGATGGATTGTCCTTACTTCAAGAGTCAAAACAAGAAATCCAAAGCAATGAAAGCCACAAATTGGGATGATAGTGAAGCTAGCTCCACCGAAGAAGAAGATTGCGAAGTGGCAAACATGTGCTTCATGGCTTTAAGTGAAGATGAGGTAAGTATTCTAAACTATGATCCTAAACTTTCATATGATGAATTACTTGAAGCATTCCAAAATTTACATGTGCAAGTTGATAAGCAAAATTCAAAAATTAATGCTTTCAAAAAGAAGTCAAAAATCATGTTATCTCAATTAGAAGAGGTGGTAGAAATAAATGAAGCTTTAGAAAATGAAAATGAAATTTTAAAGCAAAAAGATTTTGAAAGTTTGGAAAGTCAAATACATTTATTAAAAACTGAAAATGACATTTTAAAACAAAAGGATTTTGATAAATTGGAGAAACAAAATGCTATTTTGAAAAAGGAAAATAATGACTTAAGAAATATTGTTGATAGTTTTACAAAAAGCACAAAAAATTTGAATTCTATGTTACAAAACCAAAGGTGTGTTTTTGATAAAAGAGGTTTAGGATATAAAACTCATAAAAATCAAAAGTATTTTAAAAATTATTTTGCCATGCATCTTCTAGGAATAATCCTAATCATTCATGTACTTATTGTGGAAGAAAAGGACACAAAGTGCATTTGCTATATTAAGAGAAATCCTAATTTGAAACAAATATGGGTTCCAAAAAGTACCACAACTAACCCCCAAGGACCCAAGAACTTTTGGGTACCAAAAAGTTACTCCTTGAATGTTGATTGTAGAGACAAAGTGGCAAACACATGTGGTATTTAGATAGTAGATGCTCAAGGCATACGACCGGAGATGCCTCCAAGTTCTCAAGATTAATCATGAAGAAAGGAGGATATGTGACCTTCGGTGATAATGCCAAAGGAAGGGTAATCGACATGGTGATATTGGTAACCCTTCTTCACCTATTATTAAAGATGTTTTGCTTGTTCATGGTTTAAAACATGATTTGATTAGCATTAGTCAATTGTGTGATAAGGGATATTTTGTTACTTTTGAGCCTAATAGATGTGTGATTAAGGATGTTAGTAACAATAAGACATTATTTGTTGGTAATAGATGTGGTAATATTTATACAATTGATATTGATGTTAATGATCATGTAGAAAATTGTTTCATTGTTAATCATGATGCTTGATTATGGCATAGAAGGTTAGGTCATGCTAGCATGGACACAATTTCAAAAATTTCTAAAAATGATTTAGTTAATGGTCTTCCAAAAATAAAATTTGAAAATGATAAGATTTGTGACGCTTGTCAATTTGGAAAACAAGTGAGAACTTCTTTTAAACATAAGAAATTTATTTCAACAAATAAACCTCTACAATTACTTTATTTGGATTTATTTGGACCATCAAGAACTCAAAGCCTTGGTGGAAAGTATTATGTTTTTGTTATTGTGAATGATTATTCAAGATTCATTGGGTATTATTCTTGAATACTAAAAATGAGGCCATACAAGCTTTTTCAAAATTTGCAAAAAGAGTCCAAAATCAAAAAGGGTATTCTATTGTGTCCATTAGGAGTGATCATGGTGGTGAAGTAGACAATGTTGCATTTGAAAATCTTAGTGATGAAAATGGTTTTGAACATAATTTTTCCTCACCTAGAACTCCACAAAAAAATAGTGTTGTTGAGAGGAAAAATAGGACTATCCAAGAAATGGCTAGGACCATGTTACTTGAAAATAATTTGCCAAAATATTTTTGGGCCAAAGCCGTTAATACCGCATGCTTTATAATCAATAGAGCCCATATTAGAGCTTTAATAAAGAAAACTCCTTGTGAACTTTGGAAAGGAAGAAAACCCAACATTGAATTTTTTAAAGTTTTTGGATGTAAATATTTTATTTTAAACACCAAGGATAACCTTGGAAAATTTGATGCAAAAGCCGATGTTAGAATTTTTGTTGGCTACTCCAACCATAGTAAAACATATAGAGTTTTTAACAAAAAGACTCTTACAATTGAAGAATCTATGCATGTTGAATTTGATGAAACTAATGTTATTTCCTCAAAGAATCTAGATGATGATATTGTTGAGGTAGAAAGGCAAATCAAAGAATCAAGGCTTGATGAAAAGAGCCAAGATGAATTACAACTTCAACAACAAAAGCTTGAGGAAGTAAATGATTCTTCCCAAGAATTACCAAAGGAATGGAGGTATGCAAAAGCTCACCCTAAAGATCTCATTATTGGTGAACCATCACAAGGTATGAAAACTATATCTTTTTTTAAGAACTTTTGTAATCATTTTGCTTTTGTCTCTCAATTTGAACAAAAATCTTTTAAAGAAGCCGAAAATGACGAAAGTTGGATTTTGGCTATGCAAGAAGAATTGAATCAATTTGAGAAAAATCAAGTTTGGGAATTAGTCCCTAGACCCAAAAATCATTCTATTATAGGCACTAAATGGATTTTTAGAAATAAAGTAGATGAAAATGGCACCATTATTAGAAACAAAGCTAGACTTGTTGCTCAAGGATACAATCAAGAAGAAGGTATTGATTATGAGGAAACCTTTGCACCGGTTGCTAGATTAGAATCAATTAGAATGTTGTGTGCATTTGCATGTTATAAAAATTTTACATTATATCAAATGGATGTCAAAAGTGCATTTTTAAATGGTTACATTATGGAGGAAGTATATGTAGAGCAACCTCTTGGTTTTCAAAATCATGATTTTCCAAACCATGTTTTCAAACTCAAAAACGCACTTTATGGCTTGAAACAAGCACCAAGAGCATGGTATGATAGATTGAGCCAATTTCTTATTGATAATGGTTTCGAAATGAAAAAAGTTGATACTACTCTTTTTGTTAAAACAAAAAATGATGATTTATTAATTGTTCAAATATATGTTGATGATATTATATTTGGTGCTACTAATGTCTCTATGTGTGAGGAATTTTCCAAGTGCATGCAACAAGAATTTGAAATGAGCTTAATGGGAGAATTAAATTTCTTCCTTGGACTTCAAATCAAGCAATCAATAGATGGGATCTTCATTAATCAAGCTAAATACACAAGAGATCTTCTCAAGAAGTTTGGCATGGATAATTCAAGGACATATAACACACCTATGGGTACATTAACCAAGCTTGACAAAGATGAGAAAGGAAAAGATGTTGAGGTAACAAAATATCGAGGTATGATTGGCTCTCTTTTGTATTTAACTGCTAGTAGACCTGATATTATGTTTAGTGTGTGTATGTGTGCTAGATTTCAATCTTGTCCAAAGGAATCTTACCTTAAGGCTGTCAAAAGGATATTTAGATATCTTCTTGGAACCATAAATCTAGGTCTTTGGTATCCTAAGTGTGATAATTTTGATCTAATTAGTTATTCCGATGCGGACTTTGCTGGAAGTCTTCTTGATAGAAAGAGCACTAGTGGCTCTTGCCATTTTCTAGGACATGCATTAGTCTCATGGTTTAGTAGAAAACAAAATTCTGTTGCCTTATCAACCGCGGAAGCCGAGTATATTGCAGTAGGAAGTTGTTGTGCACAATCTCTTTGGATGAAACAAATTTTAAAAGATTATGGTGTGGTATTTGATCATATTCCCATCAAATGTGACAATACAAGTGCCATCAACATTTCAAAAAATCCCATACAACACTCTAGGACTAAGCATATAGAGATTAGACATCATTTTATTAGAGATCATGTGCAAAAAGGTAATATTTCTTTAGAATTTGTTCCCACCGATAAACAATTAGCCGATATATTTACTAAACCCCTTAGTCAAGATAGATTTTGCATAATTAGAAGAGAATTAGGCATGTTGGATATGTCTTAATTTTGCTTTAATATGATAATCTTTGAATGGTAGCATATGTTAAGGGGGAGAATATATTTAGGGGGAGTAGTTAATTTGATTACATTTTTTTGATGATAACAAAAGGGGGAGAAATAGTTGGATTGCTTATATTCATAACAAGTGCCATTTTTTTTGTTTATTCTTGATTTTATTTTCATTCTTGATTTTAGATATTATTTGAAAGCAATCAATGGTTTGTCATCATAAAAAATGGGGAGATTGTTAGCCCTAAGGCTACATGATAATTTTGATGATAACAATACACATTGATTAATTGAGATTTATTAACATGTTTATTTATGTGCAAGAGTAAGATCATTGAAATAATTTTAAAATCAAGAAGAGGCTTATTAAAATGAAGTGTTGAAGCTAAGGGGAAGACTACATGTTAAAGGCACCAAAGTTTAAGAACAAGGTTTGATTCAAGGAATATGACACATGAGCAATGTTCAATCAATTGGTCATATATTTCTCTATAAACGTCCAAATAACGTCATTCTTGAGCCTTTGGAAAGCTTACTCAATTTATAACATTTCATATGTTTTAAAGAAATTCAAATTTCAAGTGTAAGGTTGTCCAAATCATCATGCAAATTGAAAGACAAATGGAAGTAGCTGACATGAGCACTGAATACTCTTTTAGACATATCTTGAGCTAGAAAAATTAAAATGACTTGATTCTTACGGCATTGGAAAGAGAACTTAATGACTCACATTTAATATGTTTTAAAGAAACTCAAATTTCAGACAGAAGGCTGACATAATTGACATGCAATTCGATGGACTGACACAGAGAAGAAAAATCAACTCATTTGAGCACTGAATGATGTTTTGTCCATATCTTGAGTTAAGATATCCAAATGACTTGATTCTTATGGCATTGGAAATATGATTCAATGAAGCAGATTTCATATTCTTTGAAGAAATTCAAATTTCAAACAGAAGGCCGACATAATACACATGTAATTCGGTGGACTAACACACGGAAGAAAAATCAAGTCACATGAGTACCGAATGGTTTTTTGGCCATATCTTAAGCTACAGATATCCAAATGACTTGGTTCTTGATGCGTTGGAAAGCTTATTCAATTATACAGATTTTTGTATTTTGTAGATTTTCAAATTTCAAACATAACATTGACAAAAATGGCAGACAAGATTACGGTTTTTATGGTGGGTAGAAAATTTGTAGTTGGTGCCTTCATTTGATTAAGTTCATCCAATTTGCCTATAAAAAGAGCCCTTCTCCCATGCATTCAACAAGCATTTTATCAAGCAAAAAAAAAAACAAGAGAAATATCAAGTCTAGAGAGCTTTTATATTCTTTATCTACTCTTTGAAGAGAGTTATACTTTTTTTGTAAAAATTTACTTTGTTCTTGTATTGTGGTGAGAGTGAGATCTTCTTGTAAAGGATAAAAGTTATCCTTGAGAGAACTCTTTCCTTGGTGAGTTTGTTCATCAAGAAGAACTCTTGGTGTGGTGTTATCAAGAGTTGAAGGAAGTTGCCTTGGTGAGGTTGTTCATCAAGAAGAACTCTTGGTGTGGTGTTATCAAGGGTTGAAGAAAAAGTCTTGGTGAGGTTGTTCATCAAGCAAGTTGTAAAGATTTCTACAACTTAGTGGAAAGCTTAGCTCGTGGAGCTAGGAGCCCGTGGACGTAGGCAAGGTTTGCCGAACCACGTAAATTGAGTTTGCACTCTCTATCCCTTTCCTTTTACATTTACATGCACTTGTGATTGTTCATCATTATTATTCTTTTGATTGCATCTTTGACAAATTCTAATTTCATCTTCTTCACCTTTATTCTCAAAGAAAGAGTGAACTAATTTTAATCTTTCAAGAAAAGTTTTCTAAATTCGTTTTGATAAATAAAAACCCAATTCACCCTCCCCCCCCTTGGGTTGCCATGCCTGGGTCAACAGTACATTTGAAGTTGCAGTTTGTCCTTAGCGAATAAGAGGGCCATTGAATTCGTATCATGGTATTTTTTTTTTTTGATGGGTGGAAGATTGAGGGGCATTTATGTGGATACATTCACAAAGCTATAACTGATTATATAAAGGTTAGAATCCAATTTAGAAATGGCAACGAAAATCTGTAATGCAAATGCCACGTTGTAGTGATTTAGAAATGATGCAAATTTCTAGGTCTAAACTGTCACTGTGAACAAGTACCACTTCTCTTCTGTTTGTTCAATTTCTGGGTCACCAAATTGTTTGTGAAAGATTTTACTTGATAAGTGTGCTACAGTCCATAAAATCTTTCTTCTGAGAGAAACATTTTAGTGGCTAAAGCAGACGTCTATTGTGGTAGAGAACCTTTATTTTATCTTCTTTAAGTTTGAATTATATGCGAAGTTTTTTATCCTTTGTTTGTAGCTATTGTCATGCGGTTGATAATTATGCATAAAGTTTATTTGCAGAGAAAAACAGCATTGAGAAAGAGGCATGGAGATCATCTGATTGGTCATTTTAAAAGCCCAGAGAATGCTGCTACCATTGGTGGTACTGCTGAATCATCATTGTGCCTCAACCATGAGGTCTCAGGTATGATATTGCATAACCAGTAAAAATAATTACAGAAAACTTTTAGCAGAAACAAAAAATGAAATGGCATAATTGTGGTCTTAACTTTATCATGTCTGAATAATCTTTTTGTTGATGTTTTGACTTCTAAAGTATTCCCCTTTCTCAAGATTCACAAGAGAGTTTTCTTCAAGGCGAAGAAGTAACCAGGCGAGCTGGTTTACCATCGAATCCTGCATATGTCTTTGGAACCAAGGAAAGTGAAGAAAAATTTTCTTTTCAAAAGCAAAAAATCCCAGTTAAGGATTACTTAATATTTCTGTTTAAGCTTAGATTCTACCCCATTCTTTGAATACTATCATTGTTGTGATTTTAGGACAGTGGAGGTTTTCAGAGATTGGACAAATTGGCTTCTTTACAGAGGTGGAATTGGAGTTAAAGGGGAAGAAAGCTGGGAAGCTTGGTGGGAAGAGGAATTGGTATTAGTTCTGTCCTCTATCGTTTCTTCGGTTGATTGTCTGGTGTTATTTGCCTTTTATTTTCTGCAGTTTATTTTGATTGTTTACTTAAAAATACTAGTAAGCCTCTTGTTTTATTTGCTTAATTTCTATTAGTTGGTTATTACATTGGAAGGGCCTGAACGGTGCGTTTAGTTCTTGATTGGACTCATTCTGATGGTTCCTGTTTATGCTCTTGAATTAGTATGAAAATAACTATAACTTTCTCCACTGATTCTACTTCCTTGTGCTAACTCACATAATCTAAAGGTTTTCACTGATATCTATGGAATTGACAGTTTGATGCAACTAAATAACTATATAATTGGGATCTTCAGCAGATTTATGTTTGCCTAATCATATAGTGAAAATTGTAAACATTCTGTTCTGTTTATTCTTGTTGATGTTTATAAATGTATTCATTATGAAGAAAATGGTTGTCGGTGTATATACTCCTATATGTTTTTATTAGACATGAAGCAAATAATCATTGATGTATTTGTTGCTATATTTAATCTTGTGATATAGCTAACATAGGGGCATTAATGAAGAGCACATTGCTGTGATGATGATTTGCCCTTTGCAAAGAAGTGTGCAAATATTTTCATCTTTTTGAGTCATAGTGTAATTCTTGTCTATCTTCTATTCATGTTTATACAAAGATATATTATGAGAATATACTAAGATGAAGGTTGTATTTCTCTTCTCTTTCTCTCACTCTCTCTTTATTACTTTCTTAGGGTTGGTGGGGTGTGGGGTGTTGGTGTTTTGTTAATCACATGTGTATCCAATATTTGAATGTTTCATTAGTGTTGTTCTGTAATTTTCGTGCATAGTTACCTTAAGCAGTTAACTCTTGAAATTTTGAAGCGAGTTAGCTCATGAAATTTATTTTGATATGTTCTATCAGAGGGAATGTGAAAAGTCCAAATCAGTTGAGATGATTGGATTTGCTAGTTCAACCATCTCAGTCCTCAATGGTGCTGAATTGTCAATTAGTGAGACATAGAACTCCTCCCTGATTCACATGGATGTAGACTAAAGCTTCATGCCCATACCATCTCTAGTAAAAGCCGCTATTTTTGAAAGCTTTGCAAGACAAAACTGGTCTGAGTTAGAAATTGAAGTCACACCTAGCATCAGACAATATATCAAAAGCAATTATGGATTTCCAACTGATAGCTGCACAGAATTTATATATTCAGACTGTTCTCAAGCTTTATTCAATAAGTCGGTCCTCTGCCTTCTGGACTATTCGTCCTCGTCTGTACTTTCTCTTATCCATCATTTTCTTCTCTTAGCTTTGTGTTTTGAGATGTTTCCTTAAATGGGATTTTGTGTTTCTGTTGCAGGCGAGTCAGAGGTGGCAATGGTTGCAAGGTTGGAGATGACAACTGCAGCTTGTGAGTTTAAAGTTTTGTCTTTTCTTCTTCTGTGTTTCCTCTGTTTCTTTACTTTCTCCTTGGGTTTGCGGAGACAAATTTGAACAAAATTTATCAAATGAATCTCTACTTAGCATAATATTGAATTAAACATGTTTATAATTGGCCATGCCGGATGGGTATTAGCTAATTTGTTACTTCAGCTTGTAAATCTCTTTGGTGTAAATTTTCTAGTTTGGTGATATGAATGTTTACATAGCATGTTTTGTATGTGTACATGTCTATGCTAATTTCTCGATTTCATTGAAGGATGTTGATGTGGGAAGATGGGTTTTGTCGGGGAAGAGTTGCAGATTGCTTGGAGGAGATGGATGGTGAAGATCCTATTCGAAAAGCTTTCAGCAAGATGTCCATTCAGTTATATAATTATGGAGAAGGGTGGGTACTGGGTAGGTGCTATTATTTTGGTTTTAATCCTCTTCCTGTGTGCACAAATAAAACAAGTATAGAAATGTGTATACATGTATATTGATTAAAGTCTTGTAGAAAGTAGGTCAAATGAAGGAATTATAAGAGAGATTGGTATTTCGGTATTCTATTGATTGTATACATGTATATTGATTGTAGAAAGTAGGCTGTTTTCAAGTGCTACATTTCATATAAAGTCTTATATATTCTTATAATTCTATATGTATTGTGTTTAAGCTTTTCTTTTATGTATACATGATCTTAAACATAAATTTTTATTTATTTTAAAGTTTTATAAAATTATCATGTTTTCAAGAAAGATTATATAATATAAATAATTTTTTAAACAACATTTATAAATATATATATATATATATATATATATATTCATACTTTACGGTAAAAAATAATTAGGAAA
Organism: Boswellia sacra; assembly: GCA_013180625.2. NCBI lineage: Eukaryota > Viridiplantae > Streptophyta > Magnoliopsida > Sapindales > Burseraceae > Boswellia > Boswellia sacra. Next base: position 13,703 of record SNVD02006301.1, read on the forward strand.
AATACTATTTTCAAAAACTTGACAATAATAAATAGTCAAATATGAGCTAAAAAATTCTGTCATACTTGACAGTATGCAAACGGACAAGTATTAATAAAGAGTCAAATATGAGCCAAAAATTCTTTCATACTTGACAGTATTCAAATGGGCAAGTATTAATAAACAGTCAAATATGAGCTAAAATTTTGTCATACTTGACAGTATCAAAACGGACAAGTATTAAAAATATCATTTTATAATAATATTTGTCTGTCAAAAAGAGTCAAATATTATTCTATGCTCACATACTTGACGGTTAAGAGCAATCAAATATGAAAAAAATTTTACTGTTAGGTTCATCATATTTGATTGTTACTGTCAAATATTATTAACAATAATTTAAAAATTTTGACAGTGAATTTTGTCATATTTGATGGTTTCTGTCAAATATTTCTTCCAAAAATCGTCAAATAATGCTAAAAAAATTATTCCAATTGTATATAAACTTGACTACTTTGTAAGAGTCAAATATGTTATAGTAAATATTTGACTGTTTGACCAACTGTTAACTATTATCATATTTGACGGTGACATATATGACACGCAGTAACCGTCAAATATGACTATATTTGACGGCTAAAAACTGTTAAATATTTATTTTTTTCTTGTAGTAATATATAATATAGATGACAATTCCAGATTTTGAGCTCCTTAACTGGAAGACATATTCATTTAGTAGGTAACATAATTGAATAAAGTTTTTAAATCAATCTTCCATAAAGGTTGTACTTATCAACCATATAGGGGAGATCATGATTGAATTTAATAAATTAAATAAATTAAATGCCATAGATAAAGATATTTGATATGTAGAAATATGTGATCTTATATATTATATGATGACTAAGGTAAAATATATAGATATATCTTTTCGTTTGTTCAATTCATTATTACTTTAATTTTTAATTATGGATAGTACAATAGCTACTCAAATGAATTGACATAATTGTCCTTCATACAACGTGTCTGGCAGGGGAACTGAGGTCATGGGGTTAAATAATCACTACCGATGCCACCAAACATGAGCCATCCACGGTGACTTTAATAGGTAATGAACTTGTATCTAAGAGTACTTTGGTAAAATATTGCTCAATAGTGTTTTCGACCGCTAGCTGAGCCACCAGGCGGCTTGGATGGGCTTTTAAATTATAACTTTTATACCGTTACTTCAAAACAAAATTCTTTTCCTATACTCCATTTCAACTTGAGAAAAACAGAATATTTATATTTAAAAAAAAATCCATTTTAAGCCTTCTACTATATTAAAAATAAAATTTTCCTTTATAGAAGATTCTCCTTTTGTGATTTTGTTATAAAATCTAGCCACCTAAATCTTGATTTACCACATTATAATTTTCTATTGTTCTCCTCCTCATTCCCTCTAAATTTTTAATCTAATATATAAAATAAAAATAAATACATATACGTTGTTTGTCTTTCATATTTAATGTATATATATACTTTTTTTATTACAACATTTAGTTGTAGACTAAACATTACCAAAAAAAATAATTTAGCCCACCCGAAAATAATTTTCTGGTTACGTCACTGCTTTCTACTATCTCAAACACCTTCTACTAGAACAAGGATCTCATGATTCTTCTCTCATTTCTACCTCATGGTTTTGCAATTAACATGACTTAATTAACTATCAAGGCAAACGTGTACTAAGTTGTATCATACTATTTTTTTGCGTTCCATGTCGCAAATTCCGGATGCAATAACAAACTCTTAGAAAACTAGATTAAAAAAACTGGTAATATGTATATATTTATGAACCCAAACTCTTCCATTCTTTGGTAGGAGTTGGTCATGATATTTGTTAATTCATTCCTCAAAGTCGGTTTCAATTGCAAATGCAATTCATTGGATGGAAGGTGCGCGGCTGCCTAGCTTGTGCTTCGCTGTCTAGATAATGCAAAGCTTGGAGGTCACAACTGGCTCTAACATGGCTTGTAATTGGAGGATTTGAGTGGTTGAGTTTAGAAGCATATCATTTGTTGAGTGAGGCGACTCTCGCCGCTAATTTAACTGAACTGATTTGCATCACGTGCATTAACAAAACAACTCCACGTGGAAGTGGAAGCCGAAGCTAGAAGTAGTTGGTCTAAGATTCACAACGTGTGGAGCTGCTATTGTACAACTGTATCCACTGATATGTAGCTTCATGACATTATATGACACAATCATCTGCAACGAAATGTCCATATATCTCACACACGATTTCTCTAAGTCCTACATGAACTTCAAAAATTCATTTTCTTAAAGTTGGACTCTCTACGAAGTCAACCGATAACTTTTGTTTATGTCCTGGCTTTACTTAATCAAATCACCGCAGTACTCTGATGATGAACGTTTTTTAGACGACGTTGCTGTGAAGACGTTTTTGTATCCTACAAATTAGTTGGTCAGAAATTCATTTTCGGTGAGGTTGTTTAATTGAGGTTTAAAGTACTTTTACTTCTTCATTTTAAGGGTACTTTTGTCCTTTAAATTTTATCACACGTTGTAATCTGGATGTGAGTCCATGATTTATTATGTACAAATTTTTGGTTCATTTTAAGTAACCATACATGATTTTCATCAAATTCGTATGAATATTGTCAATTAGTATATAGAACTTATATTAGTTATAAAACTTAAAAATCATATTTACAACTTGTATATGTTTCATTACAACTTTTTTGTCCATTTATAAATTTTAACACTTAGTATGATCTAAATAACTAAAGTTCTGTTTGTTTGGGCTTCTACAAGTAGAGTTTATAGAAATAGACTTTTTTAAATAAAGTTTATAAAAATAGAGCTTTCAACACGTTTATTGAGTAGTCATTATATTAGGGAGGAAATGATATTTCTTTTTATTTATTTATTTTTTAATGAGAGCCCGTGATGTACCATCTTCAAGATCTATTCATATTTTAGTAAAATCTGGATGGATTCGTAGTTCAGAAAAAAAAAATCACCTTTGCCTAACACTGTAATCTCATTTTGTTCATCTTATAACACATCTATCCCTTTAAACTTGAGGAATATTGAATTTTAATATTACAACTAATCCTTGAAATTTTGAAAATCAACATCAAATTTCTCTAAACTTGTCATAAAACTTGCCACTAAAATCCCCCGTGTAAATTTGATATATTCTTTGTTTATTTTTCCAAATAATTATTAAAGATGCACATGTAATTTAACTAAAATGTATATTGGGTGCACCTGCAAAGCGGTTTTCTTAAGAGCAAATTTATTCCTTAGTTTAAAGTGATACATGTTTTAAAGAATTTATATATCTTTTTGAGGAAATAAAAAGTGAACTCCTATCAGCTTTTAGATGTGTATGTCACGAAGAATATACTATTTATCTGTAGTTAAGATTTTTTATATATTTTTTCTTTATTATCTTTTTTATTTATTACTCAGCATTCCATTACTTTTTATTAAAATGAAAATCAGATTTGTCTGCGAGTAAGGGACTTGTTTAATATATAGTGTTTTATCCCTCAAAACCGATGACAATTCCAGATTTTGAGCTTCTTAGATGATATATTCATTTGGCAGAGTAATATAATAGAATAAAGTTTTTAAATCAATCCTCCATAAAAGTTGTACTTATCAAACATATAGGGGAGATCATGATTTAATTTTATAATAACTACAAAAAAGGGGTCTTTTACGGCGGCTATTTTGCTGCCGTAAAAGACCTTTTACGGCAGTCTTGTCTTTTACGGCGGCTATTTTGCTGCCGTAAAAGACCTTTTACGGCAGTCTTATGGTAGATTTTGGGCCGACATAAATAAAATGGACCGTAAATTTCTTACGGCGGCCCAAAAAGTCATATATGACAGGGGTCAGGTTTTTTACGGCGGCTTCCTCTCTGCCTCAAAGGGTCATTTGCGTTACCTCATTTACGGCAGCTACTTTAGCCGTCACAAAAGACTAAATAATATAAAAAGAAATAATTTTACATAAAATTACAAATTTACCCTTATTTTAAATTTGGTTAAAATTATCAATTTACCCCTAACTTAAAATTCTTTAAAATTTATTATTTTACTTTGGTCATAGATTTATTATAATGATACATTTACCCCTAATTTTTGGTTATGCAAAATTCTATTTTTCTCTTAATTTTAATTTTCACAAATTACCATTTTACCCTTATTAATCGATTTTCAGTATGATTTATGTAACGTATTTTAAAAATTAATACTAATTTATTATTTTATATTAAATATATTAAATATAATTCGGTTTGATTTTAATTAATAATTAATTGAAATAAAAAATTGTAAAAGACTTATGTAAAACAAAAATTAAATTTATTACTTTCAAATATACAATATGAAAATATTCAAATTACAAAATAAACAATTCAAGAAGATCAATTTTGCCTTGGGCCTTCAAGGGCTTCTTTCTTCCTTCTCGAATTTCCTGCATCCATGGACGAAAAAGCCAAAATATTTATACTACAAAAGATAAAAAATAACTAATTAAAAAATAGTTTTAATAAAATCAACAAATCTCAATCCGAAAATTCAAATATTAGTTCATGGTGTAAAATCCCACTATGTCAAATATAAAATATCTAATAGAAGATAAGATCCCATATATATGCCAAGAGTGGAGTGTATGAATGGACACCAATAATAAGAAATATTGTAAGTAGAACAACAAAAATTATGTAGAAAAGGAACAAAAGTAAAAAAAGAAGAAAGGTGCAATAGAAGACATGACAAACAGCCACCTGATCAATTCCTTGCATTCTCATAACAATTGACGATGATAACCTGGACTTCCGTTCTGGCTTTATATTGACTCTAAGCTATGAACTTTTCATCAACATAACGCGCAGGAGATCCTCCTGGGCTGATACTTCGGTTGGAGCTTCTACTGTGTCCAGTATTAGCCTTTTATAGAAAGCACTAAACTGGAGATCAAACCTACAAATTCGGAAGAAATGAGCACCGATCTCATCAAAAAACAACTTAGCACATAGCAAAAGAAGCAAAGTCATATGCTAGAATCTAAGTAGAAATACCTTGATGGACTGCAGCTCTAGTGATCTAGCAAGCAAAGATCTTATATACAAATTTCTAACATGGGAAATAAGCATGGTATCCGTCACCCTCTTTGAATGACAAGCATGGTAAGTTAAGTTGTTTTCAATTAGCCTTTGTAACTGATATCTTAACTGAATTAACAAATCTTCCCTCACATGGCTTATATTGCTGAATATTGGCATCAAGATAAATGAAAAAGATATTCAGTGCGTAGCACAATGACACTACAAGAAAAACAGTTTTTTGCAACAAAATTTTTTGCGATGAAATAAAATTCGTCGCAAAAAGCAGCCTTTTGAGACAAAATTATTATTTCGTCACAAAAGTTAGCATTTCAAAAGAAAAGATATTTTGCGAAGAATTTTTCGTCACAAAATAAAACCTTTAGCGATGAATATTCATTTCCTCGCTAAAAACTCGAGTGACTAATTAGGGAAGCATTTTTTGCGATGAGATAAAACCTATTGCGACAAACTTTTCATCGCAAAACGTATTACACAAAGATGGGATTTTGTGACAAAAATTTTATAGCAACATGAACATTTTTTGCGACAAAATTATATTTCTCGCGAAAAAAAGACCTTTTGCGACAAAAAATTCCCCGCTAAAAGCCATTCTAATTTACCATGCATATATGGCAATACTTGACATTTTGCGACGAAAAAATAATTCCGCGCAAAATGTGACCTTTTGCGACAAAACATTCCTCGCTAAAGCCATTTTAATTTACTATGCACACGGGGTAATACTGAACATTTTGCGACAAAAACGTGATTCCTCGCAAAATGTGACTTTTTGCGAGGAATTTTTTGTCGCAAAAGGTCTATTTTTTGCTACAAAACATTCCTCGCGAAAAGCCATATTAATTTACTATGCACACGTGGCAATACTAGACATTTTGTGATCGCAAAATGTGACTTTTAGCGAGGAATTTTTTGTCGCAAAAGGTCTTTCTTTTGCGACAAAACATTCCTCGCTAAAAGCCATTTTTATTTACTATGCAAACGTGGCAATACTGGACATTTTGCGACAAAAACGTGATTCCTCGCAAAATGTGACTTTTTGCGAGGAATTTTTTTGTCGTAAAAGTTCTTTTTTTGCGACAAAACATTCCTCGCGAAAAGCCATTTTTATTTACTATGCACACATGGCAATACTGGACATTTTGCGATAAAAACGTGATTCCTCGCAAAATGTTACTTTTTGCGAGGAAAATTTTCTTGCAAAATATGTCTTTTTGCGAGGAAAATTTTCTCGAATAAAAAATAGATCTTTTGCGACAAAGAATAGATCTTTTGTGACAAAAAATTCCTCGCAAAAAGTTATTTTTTTAAAATTAAAACTTAATAACTTTCCTCTTTTGTTTTCTTCTCTTTGTTTATGGTTCGTCTAATATATAAGTCTTTGTTTAAAAAAATGACAAAAAAAAGAATAAAGAAAGTATTAAAAATCTAATTTGATTTTATATAAATTGATAATTTTTAAATATAGTAGGGTCATTTGGATCTTCATATAAATTTTTATTAAAAAAAAGACCCTTTGTGATTCAATTCATGCTTTTAAATGTGAAAAACTATTAAGATTAGTATTTGTAAAAGAGATAAATAATTAAAATAAACTCTATATGTGTGTGTGTGTGTGTGTGTGTGTGAGTGTGTGTGTGTGTGCGTGTGTGTGTGTTGTTAGCCCTAAGGCTATATGATAATTTTGATGATAACAATACACATTGATTCATTGAGATTTACTAATATATTTATTTATGTGCAAGAATAAGATTATTGAAATAATTATAAAATCAAGAAGGGGCTTATTAAAATGAAGTGTTGAAGCTAAGGAGAAGACTACATGTTAAAGGCACCAAAGTTTAAGTACAAGGTTTGATTCAAGGAATGTGACACATGAGCAATGTTTAATCAATTGGTCATATATTTCTCTACAAATGCCCAAATTACGTGATTCTTGAGCCTTTGGAAAGCTTACCCAATTTATAACATTTCATATGTTTTAAAGAAATTCAAATTTTAAGTGTAAGATCGTCCAAATCATCATGCAAGTTGAAAGACAAATGGAAGCAGCTGACATGAGCACCGAATACTCTTTGGACATATCTTGAGCTAGAAAAATCAAAATGACTTGATTCTTGTGGCATTAGAAAGATGACTTAATGGGGAACATTTCATATTTTTTGAAGAAATTCAAATTTCAAATGGAAGGCCGACATAATTGACATGCAATTCGGTGGACTGACACAGAGAAGAAAAATCAACTCACATGAGCACCGAATGGTGTTTTGGCCATATCTTAAGATAGAGATATCCAAATTCTTTAAATCTTAATGTTTTGGAAAGCTTATTCAAATATGAAGATCTTTTATGTTTTGATGAAATTCAAATTTCAAACGGAAGACTGACAGAATTATCATTCAAGTTGGTGGACTGACACATGGAGGAAAAATCAAGTCACATGAGCACCGAATGGTGTTTTGGCCATATCTTGATCTACAGATATCCAAATGACTTGATTCTTGATGCGTTGGAAAGCTTATTCAAATGTGCAGATCTTTTATGTTTTGAATATTTTCAAATTTCAAATGCAACATTGACAAAAATGGCAGACAAAATTACGATTTTTATGGTGGGCAGAAAATTTGGAGATGGTGTCTTCACTTGATTAAGTTCATCCTATTTGCCTATAAAAGGAGCCCTTCTCCCATGCATTCAGAAGAGCAAGAGAAGCATTTTATCAAGCAAAAAGCAAGAGAAATATCAAGTCTAGAGAGCTTTTATATTATTTATCTACTCTTTGAAGAGAGTTATACTTTTGTTGTAAAAATTATCTTTGTTCTTGTATTGTGGTGAGAGTGAGATCTTATTGTAAAGGATAATAGTTATCCTTGAGAGAACTCTTGTTGTGTGTTATCAAGAGTTGAAGGAAGTTGCCTTGGTGAGGTTGTTCATCAAGAAGAACTCTTGGTGTGGTGTTATCAAGGGTTGAAGGAAGTTGCCTTGGTGAGGTTGTTCATCACGAAGAACTCTTGGTGTGGTGTTATCAAGGGTTGAAGGAAGTTGCCTTGGTGAGGTTGTTCATCAAGCAGAACTCTTAGTGTGGTGTTATCAAGAGTTGAAAGAAAAAGTCTTGGTGAGGTTGTTCATCAAGCAAGTTGTAAAGATTTCTACAACTTAGTGGAAAGCTTAGTTCGTGGAGCTAGGAGCCCGTGGACGTAGGCAAGGTTTGCCGAACCACGTAAATTGAGTTTGCACTCTCTCTATCCCTATGCTCTTTACATTTACTTGCACTTGTTGTTCTTTATTGCTATTCTATTGATTGCATTCTATTTTCATCTTCTTCACCTTTATTCTCAAAGAAAGGGTTAAATAATTTTGATCTTTCAAGAAAAGTTTTCTAATTCCGAATTGATAAATAAAAACCCAATTCACCCCCCCTCTTGGGTTGCCATACCTGGGTCAACAAGTGGTATCAGAGCAGGGTTGCTCATTTTTTTTTAAATCTTAACCGATTTTGAGCTATGGCAACTTTTAATTCAACTTCATATGTTGAGGGGCTTTCTATTTCTAGACCTCCATTTTTTAATGGAAGTGATTACTCTTATTGGAAAACTAGAATGAGTATTTTCTTGAAATCTTTTGATTATGATTTTTGGTCTATTGTTTTGGAAGGACCTTTTGTTCCTACCAAAATTAAAAATGGGGAATGCATGCTTAAAGAACCTAAAGAGTTTAGTGAAGATGATAAAAAGAAATTGAGTTTGAATGCTAAAGCTATGAATGTGTTTTATTGTGCTCTAGATAGAAATAAGTTTAATAGAATATCTACTTGTTCTACGGCACAAGAAATATGGCACACACTTGAAGTAACTCATGAAGGAACTAGTCAAGTTAAAAAATCTAAAATTAGTATGCTAGTTCATAGTTATGAGCTTTTTAAGATGAAATCGGATGAATCAATTTCTGAAATGTTTACTAGATTTACGGATGTTATTAATAGTTTGAAATCTCTTGGTAAATCTTATTCTAATGTTGAAATGGTGAGAAAGATTCTTAGGTGTCTACCAAAATCTTGGGAGCCAAAGGTGACGGTAATTTAAGAAGCAAAGGATCTCACCAAACTACCATTAGAAGAACTTAGGGGTTCTCTCATGACTCATGAAATCACCTTGAAGGAGAATGAAGAAGATTTCAAGAAAAAGAAAAACATTGCTTTCAAATCTTCAACAAAAGAAGATAATGAGTCCGATGATGAAGGAGATGATGAAGATCTTGCATTTATTACAAGAAAGCTAAAAAGGATGATTAGAAGAAACCAAGGATTCAAGAAGAATTCTAGAAGGGAGTACAAAGGGCAAAGCTCAAAGCAAGATAAGAAAAATGATCAAGTTATTTGCTATGATTGCAAGAAACCGGGACATGTAAAGATAGATTGTCCTTACTTCAAGAGTCAAAACAAGAAATCCAAAGCAATGAAAGCCACAAATTGGGATGATAGTAAAGCTAGCTCCACCGAAGAAGAAGATTACGAAGTGGCAAACATGTGCATCATGGCTTTAAGTGAAGATGAGGTAAGTATTCTAAACTATGATCCTAAACTTTCATATGATGAATTACTTAAAGGCATTCCAAAATTTACATGTGCAAGTTGATAAGCAAAATTCAAAAATCAATGCTTTCAAAAAGAAGTCAAAAATCATATTATCTCAATTAGAAGAATTGGTGGAAATAAATGAAGCTTTAGAAAATGAAAATGAAATTTTAAAGCAAAAAGATTTTGAAAGTTTGGAAGTCAAATACATTTATTAAAAACTGAAAATGACATTTTAAAACAAAAGGATTTTGATAAATTGGAGAAACAAAATGCTATTTTGAAAAAGGAAAATAATGACTTAAGAAATATTGTTTATAGTTTTACAAAAGCACAAAAAATTTGAATTCTATGTTATAAAACCAAAGGTGTGTTTTTGATAAAAGAGGTTTAGGATATAAAACTCATAAAAATCAAAAGTATTTTAAAAATTATTTTGC